>JAQFVV010013605.1:0-93746 GCA_028023455.1 Epiperipatus broadwayi | reverse complement strand
TGTTGTTCTTAATTACTATATAATTCTTGATAGAACTCTTCTACCCATTTCATGATGTCATCTCGTTTTTTAGTAATAGTTCCATCTTTATTTCTTATTGCAGATATAAGTTTTCTACTAATACCAAAATGTTGTTTTACACTCTTGAGACTTTTATTCTTTTCTACAGCTTTACTTTCTTATATCATTATCAACTTGTTTTCACATCATTTTACAACTTTCGAGATATCCAATCCTTTTTAATGCATCATTTTTATATATCTTCATAATCCTTCATTTCTTCATAAATTCTCTAGTCTCAGTAAAAATTTTATTAGTCAATTGTGGCTTTTTCTACCAGCTATTTTTGTTGCAGTTTTTAAAAGTGTATCACTTATTTTCTTATTAATTTCATTCAAGTCTGAATCATATTCAAAATCTACTAATACTTGAAACTAATTTACAAGTTCTAATTTAAATTCATTAGAATGTTTCTGAAGATTAGAAATATCAACTGTAAATATTGTTTTTCTTAATAAATTTTTGTCTCTCTAGCTTTGCATTAACACTTATCTTACATCTTACTAACTAATCAACGATCATTTTCTGTGTTGAATTTATTAAGAACATTACAATTTTAAAATATACATTTTCCATTAGCCAAAACATAATCCAATTCTTCTCTACTTTTATTTGAATGTTTCCATGTCCATTTCCTTTTAACATTTTTTTCAAAAAATTCATAATATAAAGTTTTTCTTTTTTGCAAATTCCATAAGTCTATGTCCTCTTTCATTTCTATTACCATAATCAAATTTACCTACAACCCTTTCTTTTTTTTTTCTTTTTTATCAATTCTAATATTAAACTCTCCTGTAACAATTGTAACATGTTGTTTAGTCTGATCAAAACCCTTTCATATATCCATATAAAAATCAAATTGTTGGAGCATAAACTTGAATTATCTGCATTTGATATTTGCTATTAAGTTGAATAATTAATTTTACTCCTCTGTATCTGATACACCATCAATCTCTACAATGTGGTTCTTCCACTATTTATTTATAATGAATCCTATTCCACTTTATATTTCTAATATTTGTGTCTTCCTATTAGTAAAATTACACTTGCTCAACTTTTAAAATCAAGTGTCCTCTACACGCTATTCTTCTAACTTCACAAAAGTCCCAATAGTGTCCCATTTAGCCTGAGACAGTTTAATCAATTCTTTTAATCTTCCCCTACATTTTAAAGTGATCTGCAGTTGTACCTACTTACATAAAAGTCATCATCAAATGGCAGCCTGGGTTCACAATCGGGATTTTGGGTGCCTTACACCTTTGGCTTCCAACTGCTAACTTGGCTGGTGGCTTTACAGCCTCCTAGGAATAGGGACTATGATTTACTTTTTGTCTGTTTGTCTTGATTGTATATATCTATAAAAAAATTGCATTCCCACATACATTCATTTTGCTTTATCGGGCAACTGATAAGAATGACCATGGTGTTTTTGATCTTAAACTTGAAGGTAAAAAGCCAATAAACTCACCATATGGCTAATGCATGTTGGCTGCAGTGACAAGAACATATGGAGAAGACATTAGGTATTTGCCCTGCTTCAGTTTATTAAAGCCTCCAAGAGGAATCACAGGATCTCCTTTCAGTTAAGCTATTACCTGTTGTTATCTTGGTTTTTTGAAGTCTATTTGGATCAGATTATAGATCATTTTTTAATCATAAAACAATAATTACTATAAATATTTTTTGTTTGTACATTAAATGTATTTTTTTTTATTTAAATAAATTTTTATAATAAATTGCTTCATTTCTTAATCTGCTTATAATATTTTTAATTTCATATTTTTACATTTAGTTTTTTGTAATATAGATTCATCTTGTTCTGACATGCACAAAGGTATAAAACTATACATTAACTATACATGTTAAAAATACAATACATGCTTTTAATTACCTTGTAGTAATGAAATTTTTTAACATTAAATCATCTTATTCATTACAATATATTTGAATTATTTTTTATTAAGTGAATAAACATGGATAATTAAGATCACTAGCATAACTTTTGTTTGATTTTGGGTTCCGTTATTATATCTAATTATTTATTTTAAATATTTTATACATCTTTTTTTTTCTCAAAGCAACTTTATTAAGTCACTAAAGTATGATCCACCTGTGCAGGGACCACATTCTGTCACCTGCAGCAGTGGGCCATAGAGGCTACAATGTTACATTGATATTCTGAAACTGGGTGGTGGCTCAAAGCAACAGAACCACCTTATACAATAGATTAGGTATTACAGGTATATAAAAAAATACATTCCAAGTACAAACATCAAGAAAAAACACAAACAGAGGAAAAAAGGATATGAATTATCGCAGATCAAATGTTAGTCAATCAAGGGGATGCTACGCCCATTTGAGGAGAGTTCATGTGGGACAATCAGCTCCCAGCCCACCTGGCAAGTCTCCAAGCAGCTCCCCCAGACCCATCCATGACCCATCAGACAGAACTCAGTTTAGCGAAAACCCAGACCCACTCCTTGGACAAGTTAAGCCGCTTCGGCCCCTGCCGTAAGTGGGTTATTATTAATCTGGGTGTGACGTAGGTTCAGCATGTCCGGAACACCAACCAAATCAGAGAGGGCCACGAGAACATTGCCAGATCTCTCTAGACCTAGGTGTGGTGATGAGTGCCGATCGATCCCGCTGAAACAAATCCTCCATGGCCATCATCTCTACCCTTAAGACCGAGAATTCAGGAAAAACCAATGATTAAATTCAAGGTCCCACTAGGTCCTCGGGTATGATTCTGCTTTACTGATTCTATTGAGTTTTTCTAATCCAAGTCAAGTTCTAATTTTGATGCTAAATTAGGGTTCCAATTATAAAATCTAACAGTTTGTATTTAGTCGTTACTTATATTAGCTTTTGCTTGATTAATGGTGGCCATTTGCATAGAATAAAACGATTGGTGAATTGAGTAATTTTGGCTTAAAACTGATTTAAAGTTTCTTGGAAAGGTGTAAAAGGTTAAAACAAGTGGTCACTTATGTTTTATCATTTAACTTCTCACCAACTCCCGTCTTGAATATGTGAATCCTCCCATCCTTGTGGAGTCAGTAAGCAGTGAAATGCTCCCGCTCACAACAGGAAGTGGACTCCTCTGTTATAAAGTTTTGATTATATATTTGTTATGAAAATTTGGATTTTTGTTATTATTTCCTCTTTTGAATTATTAGATTACATTTTAAATACGTTTTCTTGATTTTAATCTAGTTTTAATGATTTTAGTGGTTACTTATACTAGCTTTTGCTTGATTAATGGTGGCCATTTGCATAGAATAAAACGATTGATAAATTGAGTTATTTTGGCTTGAAACTGATTTAAAGTTTCTTGAAAAGGCGTAAAAGGTTAAAACAAGTGGTTACTTATGTTTTATCATGCACTTTCTTACCAACTCCCGTCTTGAATGTGTGAATCCTCACATCCTTGTGGAGCCAGTAAGCAGTGAACTACTCCCGCTCACAACAGGAAGTGGACTTAAAGTTATTAATATCTTTAATTCCAAAACTTATATCTCTGTAATTACTTAAAACTCCTTAGAGTTCATAGTGATTTTGAATAAATTTGTCACTGAATAAATTCATAAAGTCACAATATATATAATTTCAAATAAAATACTAAAACATAAAACATTTTTTTTTGTTATATGCACGAGTGATATATATAAATAATTGTATGAGATATGAAGATTTTCACATGTTACAGATATAAATGATATATTGTGTGGGTTTTAATTATGAATATACCAATGTTTCAGCCTGATCACACAAGCAAAAAAATCATATAAATAGTGTTTTATTAGCTAATGGTTATAAGACTAAAATTATTCACCAAGTCTTAATTCAATCCTAAAATAAATAAAGTAAGAAACAGAAGAAAAAAGAACTAATAGGATTTGTGTTCTTATATAAAAAAAACAACAGACAGTATTGATATATTGTAAAATGATCACTATATAGAAATAGCACATACTACTTAATAAAAAATTAGTAGCATTATAATCAAGCTTAAAGATTTAATCCCTCTTGAAGCACATGGAGTTTATAACATTTCATTGGCATTTGTAAAGCTTCTTATGTAGATACCAGCAATCATTGCATTTGCATTAAAAGAGATGAACATGCTAAAGGAAACATTTATCAACATCAGAATGCTATGGATTCAGTCACAATATTGATTTCTTTAATACCAGGATCCTATCCAGATGTGACATTCTCTACCAATGTAAGATCAGAGAACCATTGAGATAGTTAAAAGATGAAATTGTATCAATAAGTGTGATGTTGCATGCAAACTTCCTTTTATTTGGAATAATTTTTTAAAAATATATTACTCTAAAGAATTTCTGACTTTTATTTTCAATTTTATATATCTGTTTTTTTTATTGATGAAACTTTTAACATTGTTATAAATAAGTGTCAGAAGAATCTTTTAACCATCTTTATAATATTTGATTCATCACCCAGTTGATAGGTTGTGTGATCAAAAATGATGGTGCATTTATAATCAAAGTCATACATGGATGAACCCACAAAATATTTAATTTATCTATATATATATAGTTTTCCTAAAGATTTGTGATGATGGTGTTTTAGTTGTATTTTAATATTGGACTATTTCCATCATCTAATATGAGTATTTTAATGGCTTTAGAAAAATTTAACTTTTATTTAAATATTCCAAATACATTCAACTGTTAATAGCACATCAAACAGTTTTAGTATATGCATAATGTTTCAAGAGGTATTATTTCTCTCTCTTCTTCAGGTGTTACTGGCCTGACCAGTGACAGTACTAGCATGGGATTCAAACCTAGACCCTTAGATTCTTGAGTATTGAATTTTAAGGTAACTCTCTAAACAACTGAGCCATCCTGACAAAAGCAGCAGTCAGTAGAAATTTCATATACTTATCTATGAGGTATATGTATATAGGTGCATGAATAAAGCTGATTACATCTGCTTACATGTACTATATTGATATAACAAATATATAACATAATGTAGGATATGTGAGCTGGATGATTATGATAATGCTTTATGTTTAACATGTTTATTATTATAATGGAATGGAAAATATCTTCAACATGCAGTTTGAGTTGCCAAAAATGTATATGGCAGTTGTTATGTGCATATATATGAGTACAGTAAAAAAAGCAAAGTATTTCAATTATATACACATCTCTAGAGAGAAGAAACATTTATATTTTTAAACATCATCTAACACCTAGGTATGACCATTAAATCATAACATACATGTTTTTATATTCCTTATATTCAGATCTAATAATTTGACTCCGTTATGCTTATGTAAATGCAGGTTAAATATGTTATCATTCACAAAAACACTTATATTGAAAAAAATATAAATTCAAGAATTGGAACTAAGATTTTATTTAAATGGCAGAAAAAACATTTAATAAATAATAGCATTTAATTGCTAAAATGATAAAAATATTTATTATGATATACATATATACTGTGTATATTGATTTCAGTGTTTTATGTCATTGATTTTAATGTTTTAATGAACAGATAAAATTAATCAAGATTAAAAAATATACAGAAAATATATATTTGTATTTCAGGAATATTAAAAATACTTTATTTAATTCAACAATATTAACACTAATAAAAATTAAACAAAGTAGTTATAATATCAACGATTTTAGAAAATATTATTTTACAAATATAAATAGTTTAAAAAAATAAAAAAATTATCAAAGAGTTTTTTTATAGTAAATATTTAAGAAAGGTTTATGATTGTTTCAATCTTTGTTTTAACTGGATGTTTTTTTAAAAATAAAAACAACAGTTAAGTTGATTTCTAATATAATATTGGTAGGTTCCAATTTGCTACATATAGTCTCAGTAAATCCTTTGGGTTTTGAAATTCTTATTTATTAATTAAGCAATTTTCCCCAGAAGGTTTTTAAAATTGTTACTTGAAGTGAATCTTTTATCTGTCTTTATGCCACTTAATAGAATAAATTCTAGGTGTCTCAAAAAGTTTTAGTAGGTCATTTTGGTTGAGAGGTCTTACCACTAACCTAAAAACCTTTGGCACACATATTATTCATTGATAAAACTATGAATTGATAAAAGTTCTGATAGTAATTCTCTTAATGTAATTAACAAAAATTCATCCTCTTTATAACTTTTTAGTTTGAAAATGTCTTATACACACTGCCTAATTAAAAAAAAAAACCCGATATCTGTAAAAAGAGAATTATGGGATTTGACATCATTCTTTAATTATCTAGATTTAGAAAATTTGATAAATAATTAATTAGCACTTTACCATAAGTCTTTCTAATTAAATAAATTGAAAACATGTTTTGATGTTGTTGTTATTAATACAATAAAATCTTATTTATTTTAAATCAAAATTGAAGTTTTTTTATGCTTCATTTTTCAAAAAGCATCATTTCCATTTTATTTTATTAACTTTTTTACAACTAAAGTAAAAATAAAAAATAAAATACTACAGTTTTAATAACGTCATTAAATTTTATGTATTTTATAAAAAGGAAAGATCTCAGCCTGTTATCTATATAAGTCAAAATAATTTATAATTTCTATTATCATTAAGGGATATTATAGGCTATGAGACACAGTGTCACAATACATGGATATAGTATTAAAACCTATAGTGATGTATCTGTAAAGAACAAAAATAAATTTATCCCTCTCTAGTACAAATTTAAGTTTTTATATAGTTAATTATTACCAATATCCAATAAACAGATTGATCTTTCACGCTATATATACATATATATATTTAAGAATAATATAGGGTATATGAACACAGACTTTCGTGTGAAAGTCTATGCTCATATACCCTATATTACATATATATAGACACAGGTGTATAATAAGCGTGGGTTTCAGTTATATTTAAGAATGTGGGCATGTCTGTTTTATTTTTATTTTAGAAAAAACACAGTCACATGATATATATATATATAGTGACCAATGAAAATAATAAACTGTAAATGCTTTTTGCATCCAAAAGAGGTTACTTCCGACTGTGATTTTTATAGAACAGATATTTCCACATTCTTAAAAATATTTTACCTATAAAATCTCTTAAACAGGATATATTTATATATAGATTTGAAAAAGATGCTCTGAGGAAGGCATTCATTATTCTACTGAAACATCAGCTATTTAGCTATTATATTTTTATTACATGGAAGTTTCTGGAAATAATATTATGAATTCATTATTTATCTATAAGAATATTAGAATTAATATATATATATATATATGATTACAATCTAGATTTATAAGTTATGCTAAAATAACTATTATCAAATCAGAATAGTGGATGAATTTTTAGACTAGATTTATGCTATTTATTTATTATTAAAATATGAATATAGTATCTCATGACCACACATTTGAATTGAGTTCTAACAAGTAATATTAAACATCCTGTGTAAAAAAAAATAATTGCATTATTTTAAATCTTATATAAACTGTAAATACTTTACTGTAAATAATTGTAAATAGTTTGTTGTGAATGTAATAATAATAACTATAAAAAGTATTTGTAATAAATGAATAATATATTTTAGCAGTCTTTAGTACAGATTTAAACTTTTTTGTCACTAATCATTATCCAACATAAAAAAAAGCTCTCTTTTGCTACGTAAATTTTGGATATAATGCAACTTTATCAGATATTTTTGTGAGTTTAACATCCATAAAAACATTAATCAGACTGGGTTGATATGGTAAAATGCCTTAATCTTTTTCTAGAAAAAAAAAGCATTGAAACTAATGGTAACTTTGTAAAAATTAACTTTTCATATATGTGGCCTTCAGTTTGAATAAAGATTTTTGAAAAAATAGAACTAAAACTATAATTAAAAAAATGAAAAAATAATAAAATCTTTACATTTATTTAAAAAAATGAAAAAAATAACAAAGCTAACTTTTTACATTAGTTAGGATAATGAAATTTTTGCCTTTCCCAAAATATAAGTTTAAATCATTTAAAAACTTTATATAATTATAAAAGTAAATATACTTTATATTTATTAATAAAAATATTTTTCCAACTATGAGACAAAAAAATAATCTTTGGACTCGCTTATGCATGCCAAATAAAATATGAATGAATGCCACAATTTTGTGTAATTTGAGTTCTGCAATTTTACCTTTGAACTATAAAGCTTTATTTTGCTGATAATTTTATCCAATTAGTAATATGAATAAAAGATAAAATATATAATTATTACTGTATATTTAGGACTATTTACTACAAAATTTCAACATAACTCAGCATACTGGTTATTCAAATGCTGTATGTGTTACATCAGGGTAATCCAATCTTAGGTAATCCAAAGTCCACATTAAATATTTATCTGAAATCTGCCTCCATCTTATATTTGAAAAATATGTTGAGTACAGCAATATAAAATTATCACATAATAGTATCAACATCAACATTATTGATTAGTAATAGAATTAAAATAATCAATAAGCATTTGATAAAAATTCTCATTTAATTTTTTGACTAAAAAAAAAATTAAAACCTTTATGTAGGCTGCACAAATCTTCATTGCAGGCTGCATGCAGCCTGAAGACCATGTTTTGGACAGCTCTGAAATATATTATGACCAGAAAATCCAGTCACCCATGTCACTTTAAAATATTGTGGAATTTTCTAAGAAAGGATTAAAAAGTATTATATGTAATTGATTTATTGTCTTAAAGGTGATCAACATTTTATAAAAATGTCTGTAAATAAAAGCAATACAATTGAAATGTCAACAAAAAAATGTTTAACAAAAGTATAATAAAGGAATAATAAATAGTAAGCTTAAAGTCATGTGGTATATTTACAATATATAATATTACATGATTGTATAATTAATTGTAAAATGAAGTAAAGGATTAGAGGTTTAATAGAGTTTATGAAATTTTTCTAGATCTGAGTTATTAGAATTGTTTATTAATAAAGAAATGTCTAGCTAAAACAAGTAATTACTGACCAATTTTATTTTATTGTTTATCCATATTATTTTTTTGCTTAGACAGCTCAATACATTTAACATACTATTGCTTACAAAATCTATTATATAGTAAAACTAAAGCATTTAATCATAAAGAGACTGAACTATACAAATATTGATTTAAAAGGATTAAATTTTGATATTATAAAAAAATTTTCCTTTTTCTTTTTTTTTTTTTGTTTTTAAATTTTTGTTTTTAGCTACTGAGGTAAGCAAAAAAAAAAAAAGAAAAATAAATCCATCACATTAATCTTTTAAACAACTGTGGAAAATACGGCATGTTGACTTATCTTATTTATTTATTTTTTTCATTTTGAAATTTTTTAGTCTTAACACTAATGTTGTTCTATCATTGATGTCATTTATATGACCTTACGTTATTTATTTTTAAATTTAAAAAGTTATATATACAGTATAGTTTTTATATGTAATATTTACAAAATGGTGAATTTAGAATAAAAAGTAAATTATTTACACTTTAGTTTTTATTTTTCCATAAGCATTTTTATCTGATTTTTCAAACAAATAATATATATATATATGTATAAATGCACACTATAATCTATTTATATATATCCCCCATACTAAGCAAATTAGACAACTCCAGTCACTAAATAATCGTCAAATGTAGATCAGTGAAGAAATATCTAACTAATTTTAGAGATTAATCAGTGTTTGGTTAAGTAACTATTGATGTTTTTTTCATAAAAATATATATTATTTCAATTTGTCTGAAAGTTTGTGACGATGCCATTTATATTTATAAATCGTATGTTGGACTATTTCCATCATTTTGTTCAATTATCTAATTAATCAAATGGCTTTGAATGTTCAAAGTACCAGAAATAGAATCGATCCAATCTGAGGACTTTATATGGCATTTGGTTCCAATGTTAAATATTTGTAGAAAAATTCAAACTTTATTTAAAATTTTTGGATATTTTTAATTGTTAATAATAACACACAAGTTAATATACAAACCATCACCTATTTTTTTTTATCTTCAGATATTGCTGGCCTTACCAATGACAGTAATAATATGGAAATTAAACCAGGGGTCTTTAGATAGTCTAAATAAAGGGAAAGGGCTAACCAATTTGACTATTCTGTAAAAGCCAACAGCCAGTAAGAATTTTATATACCTATCTATGTGAATCTTCCTGATTTCTCCATTTTTTTTAAAGCAAGGTTTCCAAATATTACAAATTATCACACTAGGTTGGCTTATGGGTATATCTGCTTATTTGATGTGTGCAAATAAATTCATAAATTAATCCAGTATGATAATTTATAATGTTTGAAAACCATTCTTTAATCTTCATCTTAAGAAAAAAGGAGAAATTAGGAGAGCTCTAATAACTAACGATATAACCATTTCTACAGACAATTGTTTTTGATAGACTAGCTTAATTGGTTAGAGTATTACCTTAAATTCATTACAATTGACTTTAAAAATCATTAATTCAATCCCTAAGCTAATACTGCTATTGGTCAGATAAGAAATACCTGAAGATAAAAAAATATTACTACCATCTTGTATGCTAATCTGTCGATCATTACTACCAGTAGAATATATTTAAAAAGTTTAATGTTAGTTCCATATTTTATTTGTTTATATAGCATATTGGTTTTTAGAGATCTAACAAATAATACTTTTAATAAGGATCTAAATTTTGTTGTATTATTATTAAATTCTTCAATTGTATGCATAAATAACCAATAATTAATTAAATGGTATATGGTTAAACACAAATACATAAAAAGAGGCCAATAAATTTCAATTTCTTAAGCAGGTGAATGCAGGGTTTATAAATAATTTTCAATTTGTTGGAAAGACAGCAATAATATATAGAAAAATCAAGTATATCTAGATTTAGTTTTGATTGTCATAGATAAATTTATTTGTGGATTAATAAAAAGGTTAGTTGAACTTTCAGGAAGATATTTTGATTTGAGAAGTATCTTAGATAGTAAAAATATATTGTGAGGAATCTATCTAATAGCTATTCATTTATTTTCTGTGATCTAACCTATTTTCTAACACATGATTTGAGTGTGATAATAGTTTTTCTCATGGCAATGGCTAATTGTACATCCAAAAGTTTAGAATGGCACTTCTCCAAACTAGACTACTGTATTCAACTTTAAAACATACAAGTGTTTCAAAATCTGTATACAATACCAAATTGTTTCAGCCATCTTTTTAAAGAGAGTGAATCTAAAAAATAATTTATATTCAATTTCTTATAGAAGAGGAAGAAATTTAGGTATGTTTTAAAGTGTTAATCCTAAATTAGCATAGATTATGATCAAGTTTCAATTTATTACGGTAAAAAGTTACATTTATCTTCTGAGATGTTTCCCAGTTGTTTAGATAAAAGGATAAACTTACTATCCTTGTAATATTAGAATTAAAGTCCCAGTTTTTTTTTTAAATCTCCAAACATCATATCTTTGTTAAAATAATTTATTCTTGGGAAATAATTTTTTTATGAAGTCAAAGCAATATTATCCGCTTAAATAAATCTTTAAACATCACATGATCACCCATCTCCCATGCTTGCTAATAACTATTGTTAAAATAGGCAAAACACTCTCCATACAGTAGTGCCACTCAGTGCCAACCAGAGTAATCAATGAATGCCAGAAGGCTTGTGCATAAAATCCCTATCTAGTGCCTAGTCATCCACAAGCCAGAAAGTAGTTTGAGGATATTGGATGAGTAGGCACTAGACAGGGATTTTATGCACAAGCCCTTCTGCATCCATTAATTACTCTGACTTGCTTTGCATGGCACTACTGTATAGAGAGAGTTTTGCCTATTTTAAATAAAGCTTCTGTATCTTGTTTCTGGATGAAGTAGATGAGAAAATTAAACATTATGGAAGATCCATTTGTACATAATGACATTTTCTATGATTGTCATATATAAATTTTTCTGCAAGAGAATATTTTATCAGTTTTCTAATTTTAAAAATTTCAAATATTTTTTTTAAAAATACAATTTTTTTTATCACAATCTGAAGTTATACCAATACCCAATCTTTTATTTGTTTTTAAAAACCATTTCCTATTAATAGCTAAAAATTTTTTTTCATATCAGCTTTACCTGGATTTAAATTGAGCTTATTTTATATTTCAACTGTAAGCCTACTTATTTTTAAAAAACAAAACTTATAAAAAGCATAATGATAACATGATACATTTTTTTTAAACTTTTTATGCATTAAGACTGCATAATTTTGTGTTCACATCACATTTTTTAAATAGTTTTATTTGAATATTGTTGTAAATCAATACTATAAGATGTAATTAAAGGGGATTTGAACATAGACTTTTAAACTTTTTTCAGCTATCCTCTCCATCTTATATAACTATGACCACTCACATGTGAATAAGATAAATGATCTCCAGGATAAGTATTTTGTGCTGAACTAGCACTCATCAGTAGGTTCAGATTATCATTTCACACATATATGCATTCAGTGTTTAGTTTATATCCCTTGTGTTCAAATCTTCTTTCAATATTGTTGATAAATAATTTTGCTGGCATGTTTAAATCCTATATCTTTGGTGACCGTGTTGGTTTAAAACAGCTTATGGAAACTTCAAGTTTATTAATATTTACTAGTTTTATTGAGTTTAAAACGAAATTAATATTAAATAGAAGTTTATAAATTTATTTTAATGAAGCTTTTTTGTTGTTTTTACAAATACTCCACTTAGAAGTTTAGTATATAAAAAGTAATTATATTAAATGATAGTAATAGCTCTTGTAGAAGTCTTTCTATTCCCACAATGCATGCATAAAAATAACATTTTCCTACTAAAAATGTAAATATTTTTTTTTCATGATCTACTTGTATTTTTTTTGAGAATATGCTTTCTAAAAATTTTCAACTATTTTTAAAAGATAAATTATAAAATTTTTATTTGGTTTGTTCAGATATAAAAATAATATCTTTTAGCATTCCATTATTAAACAGCTATTATACAAATTTTTATAGCAGATACAGATGAGCAGGACTTTGTTAATATTCTTCTGAATATGTCTAAGGTATTATGTTCAATAAGTTTTTTCTTTACAATTTCATTCTAGGACTATCTAAAGTATGGAAATATTGAGTAATAAGACTTGGTTTATATTATCTATAAAAGAAATGATCCAATATTAATATATTAGCTTTCAATGATTAACTTCATTTTGTTGAAAGAATATATAAATGAAATGTGTGTCTATGTCTCTGGTGAATATAATATTCTCCCTAATTTCATATAAACATATGTGCTTGTTGTTTCTAATCATTCACAATAAAACTTGGTAAAAATGCCTTATTATTAATTACTTATACTCAAAATTGACTTTAATAATTGGATAATACCATTAATATAATAGATGTAGGCGCATTTAGAAGAGAATAGGACCTCTTTGTAGTGGGTGGTTAGTAAATATTGCATACATAAAGATTATTTAGTCCAATAATGATTGCTATGTCTATCATAAATAAAAACTGTTTGCTTAACTAAAATAATTATTAAAAATATAATAAAAAAGTGTCATACAAGGGAAGTTACTGGGCTTAGATTTATTTTTTATAATAAGAAAATATCATTATAGATCATAATTAGGAACAGAAACAGCAATAATCATACGGATATTAATATTTTTATAAATAAAGCAAAAATAAGTGATATATTGAAAAACAAGTTTGTGTCTGTTGAGATTTTTAATTTATTGGATTTTTCTATAATTTTCTCAAAACCTGCTCAAAATTGTTCTAAATAGAAATGAAAAAGAAAAATATTTACATAAATATATGATTTAATGCAGAAGAATTATTTACTGTTAAGTTTTTGCTATGTCAAGCAAGTTGTTGATTCCAAATTATCAATAATTAATTGACCCTTTGTGAACAGAATAATTTTCTATTATTTTTAGTCTTAATCTTATACAAGTATCCAGTTTAATGTAATATTTCAATGTAGGATAAAAAATTTTGATGCATAGACATATATTTTAAAATTTATAAAAATTTTCTACATTTTTTTTACTATTCCACTGCTACTTAGAAATAAAAATAGAGGCTTAAAATTTTGTAGCTAGAATAATAAATTATTTCATTCAACATCTTAATTGCAAACTGCTTTATTTACCCAATAAGCAAATGGGATTAAAATTACTATAACATAAATCATCACAACTAGTTGTGAACATATTTATAGGGTACAACATAACATTCTCACAAAGTAAAAGACTGCAGTCCTTATGGAAAAAGTAGAAGAATTATGAGGGCTTTCATAGATAAGTATATAAAATTTCTATTGACAGTTACCTTTATTAGAGCAGCTTAATTGTTAAAATGTCTTTAATTTAGTATTGAAATACAAGTATAATGTATATACTTAACCTAGATATAATTAAAGAGGATTTAAATCCAGATTTTAAGCTCCAATCAGTCATCCACTTTACCCAATATAACTGATACACATGACTACATATATAAGAATGTCTGGGTTAAAATCCCCATTAATTACATCTTAAATTTAGTATTAATTAATCTAAAGATTCCATGTTGGATCTTCATAATAGTATTTCTATTTGTCAGGTCAGAAACATCTGGAAAAAAGATAGGAACCTTTCACTTTTAACGTGTGTTATACATTATTTATTTATAAGTGTTCAATTTATTCCAACTACAATTTAGTATGATCTAATCTAAATAAAAACATTAATGATTATTACTAATCATTTTTTAAACTACATATTATCCCTATCAGATATAAACTTCAATAAGTCAAGTTTAAATCCTTACATAGTTTCTTAGTTATCACAAAATGTGTGTGTGTAATAGCTATGTTTACTTACATGTGAAATGGAAAAAAAAGTATATTTATATAAATAAAATACACAATATTTATTTACAATATTTATACATTATGTAATACCTAGGGATAAAACAAAATAAAATACAGATATATTTATGGAAATAGGTAATCACATCAGAGACAATTCATTTTATTTGCTTGCAAATAAATTATAATCTCTGATGTACTTACATACAATAGGAAGTAATTATGTAATCATCATTATTTAATTATAAAACTATAAATAAACTAAAGATCAGCTTTTTCAAGCTAATACACATGCACTTTATGAATGTTAATAATAAATTAATACTTTCATTTCCAACACAAGATAAAGTCTTTGCGAAAGAATAGAATAAATCCACCTATTCTTTCAACCCAAATGCTTAAGTATGGGCAAATCTTAAGCACTGGAAGTGAAAGTGTGAAGATAAACCAATCACTTTAAATTACTTTTTACTATGTCTGAGTGAATGATGCCTGCAAAATTTTCTAGAATTTATGATACATCATTCTTAAATGAAACTAAATATATGTAAATGAGATATTTATTTTATATAGCACAATGTTTATGAATTGTAATAAACAAAATTTCAGCTTTTTCAAGCTAATACCCATGCACTTTATGAATGTTAATAATAAATGAATACTTTCATTTCCAACACAAGATAAAGTTTTTGTGAAATAATAGAATGAATCCATCTATTCTTTCAACCCAAATGCTTGCTTTAGTGTTCAAAAAAAAATTTATGTTAAAAGGAAATAAAAGAATATATGTATTTAAAAAGAACATAACATATTAAAATTATTAACTATATATTAAATAAACATTAACTTTAATATCTGATAGCAATAATTTTATGGTTTATTGTATTAAAGATCTTTTAATTGAACTAAAATTTTTTTATTATAGCATTAGATTTTGATTTAATACTTGATTAAATTTAGGTTGAACCTTTCTTTTTTTTTTTTTTTAAAAAAAAAAAAGAAAATTGACTTGTAAGATAGTTGCTTTACATGATGTATTTTGTTGAAATATTCTCTAGATTATGCATTCATGAATAGGCAGTAAGAAAATATGTGAAAAATGACAGATATTAATTTTTTATCCTCCATAATTAATATCAGTAATAGAGGGCACTTCTGAAATAGGTATTTGAAGACTACACATTTTCAGTTTTGATCAGTGTATTAATTAAAGCTCTTATTCCATGATAGTGCGATTTACAATTACTGTTGGGTTTTCCATCTTAGCTTTTTTTATATACTTCACAAAGTATCTCTAGTGTTAAAATCAGTTAATTTTTGAAGGCTGTTAAACAGAGTTATTTACAGTTGAAAATAATTTAGCAGTTCTTCACAATGACAATATTGAATTTTTCTTCAAACAGAAAGCTTTCTTCGAAAATCTTTCCCTCTCACCAATAATAATAATAATAATAATAATAATAATAATAATAATAATAATAATAATAATAATAATAATAATAATAATAATAATAATAATAATAATAATAATAATAATAATAATAATAATAATAATAATAATAATAATAATAATAATAATAATAATAATAATAATAATAATAATAATAATAATAATAATAATAATAATAATAATAATAATAATAATAATAATAATAATAATAATAATAATAATAATAATAATAATAATAATAATAATAATAATAATAATAATAATAATAATAATAATAATAATAATAATAATAATATTAAAAAAAGGCGACATCCATCAACTTTCAATATCAAACTGGCAAAACTATGAGCCAGAGACAATAAAATTGCACATCCAGACATCTATGCAGCAACCTGGTCACTGATAACACAACAATCAAACCTCTAAGATAACTCCCAATAACCAAAATCTATGCCCTCAACCAATATATATAAAAAAAAATGTGGCAATTATCTACAAATAAAAAAACAGAATGTTGTCTTTGATTGCATAATATTAATATAAAGGACAGTAACAACAAAATCAGACCTCAAATACTGGAAAGCAAACTAAACCCAGCATGGCAATATACATCAAAGTTGAAGTTTTGCAAATTGAACAATGATAACCCAAGACTTTGGAGAACTATGATTACAGCAAGCAGAACTCATAAATGTAACGTATACATATGTATTTTCACCCCCCTAACAATGTTTAAATATCTTTCCTCCTAAGTTAAGTTCTTTTTTGTACATCACAGATACCAACTTAAACTTGGTTTACTCACTAGCAATGTAAATATATGTATACTGAAGTGTCTTATAGCAAATGTAACTCTATGGTTATCAATAAAGTTCTTTTCTTTGAAACATAATAATAATAATAATAATAATAATAATAATAATAATAATAATAATAATAATAATAATAATAATAATAATAATAATAATAATAATAATAATAATAATAATAATAATAATAATAATAATAATAATAATAATAATAATAATAATAATAATAATAATAATAATAATAATAATAATAATAATAATAATAATAATAATAATAATAATAATAATAATTTAATTTAATTTAGTACATTTAACAGATTTTACATCCAAACAAAAAAATACACAGCTAATCTAGTTCACAAAGCATTTGCAGAGTTTTTTGCACAGTAGGTAATCTTATTAATGCTGAATTTTTTAATGTTTCACTTTTAAATTTTGGAATATTATACATATTTTTTAATCTCGTATCCTTTATCTTTAGCTTAAATGATAATGTTGTTTGGCAACTTCTCACATCTATTATACCTGATGTAATTTTTTTTAAATACTTCATATCAGTAGGGATTCGTCTTTTGTAGAGTGCATTGTTGTCACATATTATTTCTGATTTAATGTATCTGAAAAATTTTTTATAAACCTTTTAAAAATAGGTAAGACCAATGTATGAAACAAATACATACATGTACTTCTCTTAAACATTTTAAAGTTTCTGAGAATTAAACCCATTATTTTATAACTTTTTGTAATAATATTTTGAGTAGTGTTAGTACTGTTCCATTATTATTAAAAATAATACCTACATCTTTATGATCTTTTCTTAAAATACTTTTTAGTTTAGTGTATAATTAAACGACTTGTAGTTTGATTTTTTGAAAATGATATGATACATTTTTCAATGTTAATTTCCATATAGTTTTCCACACATCAATCCTGAAAATTCTTGATATCAGACTGCAAAATCTTCTGATCATCAAAATTCATAATAGTTTTATATAGTTTAATATCATCTGCAAGTTTAGAATGTCAGAACCACTTTCACACTGCTCTATATCCAAAGAATAAACTGAAAAAAGCAGTGGTCCAAGTATAGCTTCCCCGAGGCACTCCAGCATTACTAAAATATGTGTATGATTTTACAGACTCAAAAGATACAAAATTAGGTCTATTTGAGACAAAAGATATAATCACTGCAAAGTTCACAACTAAAACCATTCTTATGCAACTTACCAATCAATCTAGAGTGATCTACTCTTGGTCAAATGCTTTGCTTAAAAAACAAAATAAATCACATCTAATTGTAATTTGTTATCAATTGCATTTGCAATAGCACATCTTGAATATAGCATCAAATTAGTCTCCAACAGATCTACCTGGGATAAAACCATGTTGTGTTTTAGATAAAGATTTTAAATACTTTATCTATTATCTTGTTATACACACATTTTTTCAAAGATTTTTCCAGATATATAATAATCAAACAGATCATAATCACTAACATCATTTGACTTTGACTTTTGGTATTGGTATAACTTTTGCAACTTTCCAAGAAACAGGAAAATACACTGCTGCAAAGAGATATTAAAAATATAACAATGCTGGAGCTAGCAGTTCGGCCATCACTCCTTTATAAATAAAAACAGGTAGCATATCACATCCACAACTTTTTTTATTTTAAGTTGTTTTATTGCTAATAAAATGTCATTACAATTTAATGATCAACACTATTAAAATCATTACTTTAAAAAGCAAATTTAACTATATATGATTTAGATGGCACTTTTCTCTTGCACTATGATGAGAAATAGTTGGCAAAAACATCAACTGTAAGACTTTCATTGTCAATTGACATTTTATTTTTTACACTAGAATGCTTTCAATAAATGACCAAAAGTAATTTGAATTGCACTTTATAGTGTCCTCTAGTTCACAATATATTTTTTGGAAATCAATTTTTTCGTGTTGCTTTAAATAAATCTTCTAAAATTTATAAAGTTATTATAACATATTATTGATCCCTGATTTCTTAAACAACTTATGATGCCTATGTTTTCTTTTGTAAATGCAAATCAATTTCTTCGAGGACCAGGAGGATATTTTTTAGATGGATTCTAGCATAATAATATTCTATTATTTAAAAGGTTTTGCATAATTTTTTGAAACAGATGTCCCGCCTCCATTTACGTTTGCGGAACAATATATTTGGTCCCAATCAGCATACTTGATGTCATAATATAAATTATAATAATCACTAGTTTATAATTTCGCCTTGGAGTTACCATACCCTCATTATTTAATGATATGTGTTTGACACTGAAAACAAAAAACTCAATTGCTGGATGATGAGAGTCTTCCTCTCAATAATGGCTGTACACTATGCCTCACATCTATATTTCACTAAAGTTAATTAATATAAAATCTAGAACACATCCATTTACTTATTTTTTACCGATTTCTTTGTGTACTTACACCAGTTATATTCATATAATTCTATCTATATTTCGTCCCTTATTTCTTTTTATTTATATTTGCATATTTACTTATTCAAGGGTCACATAATGCATAGTTACTGCTCAAATCAAAATATTGGGGGGGGGGGGGGGGGGGGGGGGGGGGGGGGGGGGGGGGGGGGGGGGGGGGGGGGGGGGGGGGGGGGGGGGGGGGGGGGGGGGGGGGGAAAAAATTTACTATATAGACATGATTTTATAAACTCTAAGCTTTCAAGAGAGGTGGAGGTGCTTTATTGGCAGTTAAAAACAACATTGTAACAATGCAAGTAAATATAGAACTGAATTTTGTTGATTCTATTTGGATTGAAATGATTTTAGAATTTCAAATGTTTCTGGTTGGGAATATATATATTCCTCCTTATATTAATATAATTGAACTAAATAATGATTTGGAGAAATTGGAAAAATATTTACTTAATTACAAGCACAATATTTTGATTTGTGGTGACTTTAATGCACGATATGTAATGACAGCAGATGAAGTAACTGGAATATGCAGTAATGAAATAAATAAAGGACAAAGAATTATAGAATTTATGAATATAACTGGTGTAGTACAAAGAAATCGGTTAAAAAATAATAATGGATGTGTTCTAGATTTTATATTAATTAACTTTAGTGACATAGATGTGAGGCATAGTGTACAGCCATTATTGAAGGAAGACTCTCATCATCCAGCAATTGAGTTTTTTGTTTATGTCAAACACATATCATTAAATAAGGGTATGATAACTTCAAATAGAAATTATAAACTTGGTGATTATTATAATTTATATTATGACATCAAGTATGCTGATTGGGACCAAATATATTGTTCCACAAATGTAAATGGGGCAGGACATCTGTTTCAAAAAATTATGCAAAACCTTTTAAATAATAGAATACCATTATGCTATGAATCATCTAAAAAATATCCTCCTTGGTTCTCTAAGAAATTGATTTGCATTTACAAAAGAAAACATAGGCATCATAAGTTGTTTAAGAAATCAGGATCAATAATATGTTATAATAACTTTATAAATTTTAGAAGATTATTTAAAACAATAGAAAAAATTGATTTCAAAAAATATATTGTGAAACTAGAGGACAATATAAAGTGCAATTCAAATTACTTTTGGTCATTTATTAAAAAGCATTCTGGTGTAAAAAATAAAATGTCAATTGACAATGAAAGTCTTACAGCTGATGTTTTTGCCAACTATTTCTCATCATGTACAGAGAAAAATGTGCCATCTAAATCATATATAGTTAAATTTGCTTTTAAAAGTAATGATTTAATAGTTATTGACTCATTAAATTGTAATGACATTTTATTAGCAATAAAACAACTTAAAAATAAAAAAAGTTGTGGATGTGATATGCTACCTGTTTTTATTTATAAAGGATGTGCTTAACTGCTAGCTCCAGTGCTTTGTTATATTTTTAATATCTCTTTGCAGCAGGGTATTTTTCCTGATTCTTGGAAAGTTGCAAAAGTTATACCAATACCAAAAGTCAAATCAAATGATGTTAGTAATTATAGACCTATTTCATTATTAGTATATCTGGAAAAATCTTTGAAAAATGTGTGTATAACAAGATAATAGATAAAGTATTTAAATCTTTATCTAAAACACAACATGGTTTTATCCCGGGTAGATCCGTTGAGACTAATTTGATACATATTCAAGATGCTATTGCAAATGCAATTGATAACAAATTACAACTAGATGTGATTTATTTTGATTTAAGCAAAGCATTTGACCGAGTAGATCACTCTAGATTGATTAGTAAGTTGCACAAGATTGGTTTTAGTTGTGAACTTTTGCAGTGATTTATATCTTTTGTCTCAAATAGACCTAATTTTGTATCTTTTGAGTCTGTAAAATCATACACATATTTTAGTAATGCTGGAGTGCCTCAAGGAAGTATACTTGGACCACTGCTTTTTTCAGTTTATTCTTTGGATATAGAGCAATGTGTAAGTGGTTCTGACATTCTCAGCTTTGCAGATGATATTAAACTATATAAAACTATTAAGAATTTTGATGATCAGAAGATTTTGCAGTCTGATATCAAGAATTTTCAGGATTGATGTGTGGAAAACTATATGGAAATTAACATTGAAAAATGTATCATATCATTTTCTAAAAAATCAACTACAAGTCTGTTTAATTATACACTAAACTCAAAAAGTATTTTAAGAAAAGATCATAAAGATGTAGGTATTATTTTTAATAATAATGGAACATTTAATAATAATATTCAAAATATTATTACAAAAAGTTATAAAATAATGGGTTTAATTCTCAGAAACTGTAAAATGTTTAAGAGAAATACATGTATGTATTTGTTTCATACATTGGTCTTACCTATTTTAAAAAGGTTTATAAAAAATTTTTCAGATACATTAAATCAGAAATAATATGTGACAACAATGCACTCTACAAAAGACAAATCTATACTGATATGAAGTATTTAAAAAAAATTACATCAGGTATAATAGATGTGAGAAGTTGCCAAACAACATTATCATTTAAGCTAAAGATAAAGGATACGAGATTAAAAAATATGTATAATATTCCAAAATTTAAAAGTGAAACATTAAAAAATTCAGCATTAATAAGATTACCTACTGTGCAAAAAACTCTGCAAATGCTTTGTGAACTAGATTAGCTGTGTATTTTTTTGTTTGGATGTAAAATCTGTTAAATGTACTAAATTAAATTAAATTATTATTATTATTATTATTATTATTATTATTATTATTATTATTATTATTATTATTATTATTATTATTATTATTATTATTATTATTATTATTATTATTATTATTATTATTATTATTATTATTATTATTATTATTATTATTATTATTATTATTATTATTATTATTATTATTATTATTATTATTATTATTATTATTATTATTATTATTATTATGTTTCAAAGAAAAGAACTTTATTGATAACCATAGAGTTACATTTGCTATAAGACACTTCGTATACATATATTTACATTGCTAGTGAGTAAACCAAGTTTAAGTTGGTATCTGTGATGTACAAAAAGGAACTTAACTTAGGAGGGAAAGATATTTAAACATTGTTAGGGGGTGAAAATACATATGTACACGTTACATTTATGAGTTCTGCTTGCTGTAATCATAGTTCTCCAAAGTCTTGGGTTATCATTGTTCAATTTGCAAAAACTTCAACTTTGATGTATATTGCCATGCTGGGTTTAGTTTGCTTTCCAGTATTTGAGGTCTGATTTTGTTGTTACTGTCCTTTATATTAATATTATGCAATCAAAGACAACATTCTGTTTTTTTATTTGTAGATAATTGCCACATTTTTTTTTTTTTTATATATATTGGTTGAGGGCATAGATTTTGGTTATTGGGAGTTATCTTAGAGGTTTGATTGTTGTGTTATCAGTGACCAGGTTGCTGCATAGATGTCTGGATGTGCAATTTTATTGTCTCTGGCTCATAGTTTTGCCAGTTTGATATTGAAAGTTGATGGATGTCGCCTTTTTTTAATATTATTATTATTATTATTATTATTATTATTATTATTATTATTATTATTATTATTATTATTATTATTATTTTATTATTATTATTATTATTATTATTATTATTATTATTATTATTATTATTCTTATTATTATTATTATTATTATTATTATTATTATTATTATTATTATTATTATTATTATTATTATTATTATTATTATTATTATTATTATTATTATTATTATTATTATTATTATTATTATTATTATTATTATTATTATTATTATTATTATTATTATTATTATTATTATTATTATTATTATTATTATTATTATTATTATTATTATTGGTGGGAGAGGGAAAGATTTTCGCAAGAAAGTTTTTTGTTTGAAGAAAAATTCAATATTGTCATTGTGAAGAACTGCTAAATTATTTTCAACTGTAAATAACTCTGTTTAACAGCCTTCAAAAATTAACTGATTTTAACACTAGAGATAATTTGTGAAGTATATAAAAAAGCTAAGATGGAAAACCCAACAGTAATTGTAAATCGCACTATCATGGAATAAGAGCTTTAATTAATACACTGATCAAAACTGAAAATGTGTAATCTTCCAATATCTATTTCAGAAGTGCCCTCTATTACTGATATTAATTATAGAGGATAAAAAATTAATATCTGTCATTTTTCACATATTTTCTTCCTGCCTATTCATGAATGCATAATCTAGAGAATATTTCAACAAAATACATCATGTAAAGCAACTATCTTACAAGTCAATTTTCTTTTTTTTTAAAAAAAAGAAAAAAGAAAGGTTCAACCTAAATTTAATCAAGTATTAAATCAAAATCTAATGCTATAATAAAAAAAAATTTAGTTCAATTAAAAGATCTTTAATACAATAAACCATAAAATTATTGCTAACAGATATTAAAGTTAATGTTTATTTAATATATAGTTAATAATTTTAATATGTTATGTTCTTTTTAAATACATATATTCTTTTATTTTCTTTTAACATAAAATTTTTTTTGAACACTAAAGCAAGCATTTGGGTTGAAAGAATAGATGGATTCATTCTATTATTTCACAAAAACTTTATCTTGTGTTGGAAATGAAAGTATTCATTTATTATTAACATTCATAAAGTGCATGGGTATTAGCTTGAAAAAGCTGAAATTTTGTTTATTACAATTCATAAACATTGTGCTATATAAAATAAATATCTCATTTACATATATTTAGTTTCATTTAAGAATGATGTATCATAAATTCTAGAAAATTTTGCAGGCATCATTCACTCAGACATAGTAAAAAGTAATTTAAAGTGATTGGTTTATCTTCATGCTTTCACTTCCAGTGCTTAAGATTTGCCCATACTTAAGCATTTGGGTTGAAAGAATAGGTGGATTTATTCTATTCTTTCGCAAAGACTTTATCTTGTGTTGGAAATGAAAGTATTAATTTATTATTAACATTCATAAAGTGCATGTGTATTAGCTTGAAAAAGCTGATCTTTAGTTTATTTATAGTTTTATAATTAAATAATAATGATTACATAATTACTTCCTATTGTATGTAAGTACATCAGAGATTATAATTTATTTGCAAGCAAATAAAATGAATTGTCTCTGATGTGATTACCTATTTCCATAAATATATCTGTATTTTATTTTGTTTTATCCCTAGGTATTACATAATGTATAAATATTGTGTATTTTATTAATATAAATATACTTTTTTTTCCATTTCACATGTAAGTAAACATAGCTATTACACACACACATTTTGTGACAACTAAGAAACTATGTAAGGATTTAAACTTGACTTATTGAAGTTTATATCTGATAGAGATAATATGTAGTTTAAAAAATGATTAGTAGTAATCATTAATGTTTTTATTTAGATTAGATCATACTAAATTGTAATTGGAATAAATTGAACACTTATAAATAAATAATGTATAACACACGTTAAAAGTGAAAGGTTCCTATCTTTTTTCCAGATGTTTCTGACTTGACAAATAGAAATACTATTATGAAGATCCAACATGGAATCTTTAGATTAATTAATACTAAATTTAAGATGTAATTAATGGGGATTTTAACCCAGACATTCTTATATATGTAGTCATGTGTATCAGTTATATTGGGTAAAGTGGATGACTGATTGGAGCTTAAAATCTGGATTTAAATCCTCTTTAATTATATCTAGGTTAAGTATATACATTATACTTGTATTTCAATACTAAATTAAAGACATTTTAACAATTAAGCTGCTCTAATAAAGGTAACTGTCAATAGAAATTTTATATTCTTATCTATGAAAGCCCTCATAATTCTTCTACTTTTTCCATAAGGACTGCAGTCTTTTACTTTGTGAGAATGTTATGTTGTACCCTATAAATATGTTCACAATTTGTTGTGATGATTTATGTTATAGTAATTTTAATCCCATTTGCTTATTGGGTAAATAAAGCAGTTTGCAATTAAGATGTTGAATGAAATAATTTATTATTCTAGCTACAAAGTTTTAAGCCTCTATTTTTATTTCTAAGTAGCAGTGGAATAGTAAAAAAAATGTAGAAAATTTTTATAAATTTTAAAATATATGTCTATGCATCAAAATTTTTTATCCTACATTGAAATATTACATTAAACTGGATACTTGTATAAGATTAAGACTAAAAATAATAGAAAATTATTCTGTTCACAAAGGTCAATTAATTATTGATAATTTGGAATCAACAACTTGCTTGACATAGCAAAAACTTAACAGTAAATAATTCTTCTGCATTAAATCATATATTTATGTAAATATTTTTCTTTTTCATTTCTATTTAGAACAATTTTGAGCAGGTTTTGAGAAAATTATAGAAAAATCCAATAAATTAAAAATCTCAACAGACACAAACTTGTTTTTCAATATATCACTTATTTTTGCTTTATTTATAAAAATATTAATATCCGTATGATTATTGCTGTTTCTGTTCCTAATTATGATCTATAATGATATTTTCTTATTATAAAAAATGAATCTAAGCCCAGTAACTTCCCTTGTATGACACTTTTTTATTATATTTTTAATAATTATTTTAGTTAAGCAAACAGTTTTTATTTATGATAGACATAGCAATCATTATTGGACTAAATAATCTTTATGTATGCAATATTTACTAACCACCCACTACAAAGAGGTCCTATTCTCTTCTAAATGTGCCTACATCTATTATATTAATTGTATTATCCAATTATTAAAGTCAATTTTGAGTATAAGTAATTAATAATAAGGCATTTTTACCAAGTTTTATTGTGAATGATTAGAAACAACAAGCACATATGTTTATATGAAATTAGGGAGAATATTATATTCACCAGAGACATAGACACACATTTCATTTATATATTCTTTCAACAAAATGAAGTTAATCATTGAAAGCTAATATATTAATATTGGATCATTTCTTTTATAGATAATATAAACCAAGTCTTATTACTCAATATTTCCATACTTTAGATAGTCCTAGAATGAAATTGTAAAGAAAAAACTTATTGAACATAATACCTTAGACATATTCAGAAGAATATTAACAAAGTCCTGCTCATCTGTATCTGCTATAAAAATTTGTATAATAGCTGTTTAATAATGGAATGCTAAAAGATATTTTTATATCTGAACAAACCAAATAAAAATTTTATAATTTATCTTTTAAAAATATTTGAAAATTTTTAGAAAGCATATTCTCAAAAAAAATACAAGTAGATCATGAAAAAAAAATATTTACATTTTTAGTAGGAAAATGTTATTTTTATGCATGCATTGTGGGAATAGAAAGACTTCTACAAGAGCTATTACTATCATTTAATATAATTACTTTTTATATACTAAACTTCTAAGTGTAGTATTTGTAAAAACAACAAAAAAGCTTCATTAAAATAAATTTATAAACTTCTATTTAATATTAATTTCGTTTTAAACTCAATAAAACTAGTAAATATTAATAAACTTGAAGTTTCCATAAGCTGTTTTAAACCAACACGGTCACCAAAGATATAGGATTTAAACATGTCAGCAAAATTATTTATCAACAATATTGAAAGAAGATTTGAACACAAGGGATATAAACTAAACACTGAATGCATATATGTGTGAAATGATAATCTGAACCTACTGATGAGTGCTAGTTCAGCACAAAATACTTATCCTGGAGATCATTTATCTTATTCACATGTGAGTGGTCATAGTTATATAAGAAGGAGAGGATAGCTGAAAAAAGTTTAAAAGTCTATGTTCAAATCCCCTTTAATTACATCTTATAGTATTGATTTACAACAATATTCAAATAAAACTATTTAAAAAATGTGATGTGAACACAAAATTATGCAGTCTTAATGCATAAAAAGTTAAAAAAAGAAATGTATCATGTTATCATTATGCTTTTTATAAGTTTTGTTTTTTAAAAATAAGTAGGCTTACAGTTGAAATATAAAATAAGCTCAATTTAAATCCAGGTAAAGCTGATATGAAAAAAAATTTTTAGCTATTAATAGGAAATGGTTTTTAAAAACAAATAAAAGATTGGGTATTTGTATAACTTCAGATTGTGATAAAAAAAATTGTATTTTTAAAAAAAATATTTGAAATTTTTAAAATTACAAAACTTTGATAAAATATTCTCTTGCAGAAAAATTTATATATGACAATCATAGAAAATGTCATTATGTACAAATGGATCTTCCATAATGTTTAATTTTCTCATCTACTTCATCCAGAAACAAGATACAGAAGCTTTATTTAAAATAGGCAAAACTCTCTCTATACAGTAGTGCCATGCAAAGCAAGTCAGAGTAATTAATGGATGCAGAAGGGCTTGTGCATAAAATCCCTGTCTAGTGCCTACTCATCCAATATCCTCAAACTACTTTCTGGCTTGTGGATGACTAGGCACTAGATAAGGATTTTATGCACAAGCCTTCTGGCATTCATTGATTACCCTGTCTTGCTTTGAGTAGCACTACTGTATGGAGAGTGTTTTGCCTATTTTAACAATAGTTATGAGCAAGCATGGGAGATGATGATCATGTGATGTTTAAAGATTTATTTAAGCGGATAATATTGCTTTGACTTCATAAAAAAATTATTTCCCAAGAATAAATTATTTTAACAAAGATATGATGTTTGGAGATTTAAAAAAAAAAACTGGGACTTTAATTCTAATATTACAAGGATAGTAAGTTTATCCTTTTATCTAAACAACTGGGAAACATCTCCGAAGATAAATGTAACTTTTTACCATAATAAATTGAAACTTGATCATAATCTATGCTAATTTAGGATTAACACTTTCATACATACCTAAATTTCTTCCTCTTCTATAAAAAATTGAATATAAATTATTTTTTAGATTCACTCTCTTTAAAAAGATGGCTGAAACGATTTGGTATTGTATACAGATTTTGAAACACTAGTATGTTTTAAAGTTGAATACAGTAGTCTAGTTTGGAGAAGTGCCATTCTAAACTTTTGGATGTACAATTAGCCATTGCCATGAGAAAAACTATTATCACACTCAAATCATGTGTTAGAAAATAGGTTAGATCACAGAAAATAAATGAATAGCTATTAGATAGATTCCTCACAATATATTTTTACTATCTAAGATACTTCTCAAATCAAAATATCTTCCTGAAAGTTCAACTAACCTTTTTATTAATCCACAAATAAATTTATCTATGACAATCAAAACTAAATCTAGATATACTTGATTTTTCTATATATTATTGCTGTCTTTCCAACAAATTGAAAATTATTTATAAACCCTGCATTCACCTGCTTAAGAAATTGAAATTTATTGGCCTCTTTTTATGTATTTGTGTTTAACCATATACCATTTAATTAATTATTGGTTATTTATGCATACAATTGAAGAATTTAATAATAATACAACAAAATTTAGATCCTTATTAAAAGTATTATTTGTTAGATCTCTAAAAACCAATATGCTATATAAACAAATAAAATATGGAACTAACATTAAACTTTTTAAATATATTCTACTGGTAGTAATGATCGACAGATTAGCATACAAGATGGTAGTCATACTTTTTTATCTTCAGGTATTTCTTATCTGACTAATAGCAGTATTAGCTTAGGGATTGAATTAATGATTTTTAAAGTCAATTGTAATGAATTTAAGGTAATACTCTAACCAATTAAGCTAGTCTATCAAAAACAATTGTCTGTAGAAATGGTTATATCGTTAGTTATTAGAGCTCTCCTAATTTCTCCTTTTTTCTTAAGATGAAGATTAAAGAATGGTTTTCAAACATTATAAATTATCATACTGGATTAATTTATGAATTTATTTGCACACATCAAATAAGCAGATATACCCATAAGCCAACCTAGTGTGATAATTTGTAATGTTTGGAAACCTTGCTTTAAAAAAAATGGAGAAATCAGGAAGATTCACATAGATAGGTATATAAAATTCTTACTGGCTGTTGGCTTTTACAGAATAGTCAAATTGGTTAGCCCTTTCCCTTTATTTAGACTATCTAAAGACCCCTGGTTTAATTTCCATATTATTACTGTCATTGGTAAGGCCAGCAATATCTGAAGATAAAAAAGAATAGGTGATGGTTTGTATATTAACTTGTGTGTTATTATTAACAATTAAAAATATCCAAAAATTTTAAATAAAGTTTGAATTTTTCTACAAATATTTAACATTGGAACCAAATGCCATATAAAGTCCTCAGATTGGATCGATTCTATTTCTGGTACTTTGAACATTCAAAGCCATTTGATTAATTAGATAATTGAACAAAATGATGGAAATAGTCCAACATACGATTTATAAATATAAATGGCATCATCACAAACTTTCAGACAAATTGAAATAATATATATTTTTATGAAAAAAACATCAATAGTTACTTAACCAAACACTGATGAATCTCTAAAATTAGTTAGATATTTCTTCACTGATCTACATTTGACGATTATTTAATGACTGGAGTTGTCTAATTTGCTTAGTATGGGGGTTATATATAAATAGATTATAGTGTGCATTTATACATATATATATATTATTTGTTTGAAAAATCAGATAAAAATGCTTATGGAAAAATAAAAACTAAAGTGTAAATAATTTACTTTTTATTCTAAATTCACCATTTTGTAAATATTACATATAAAAACTATACTGTATATATAACTTTTTAAATTTAAAAATAAATAACGTAAGGTCATATAAATGACATCAATGATAGAACAACATTAGTGTTAAGACTAAAAAATTACAAAATGAAAAAAATAAATAAATACGATAAGTCAACATGCCGTATTTTCCACAGTTGTTTAAAAGATTAATGTGATGGATTTATTTTTCTTTTTTTTTTTTTGCTTACCTCAGTAGCTAAAAACAAAAATTTAAAAACAAAAAAAAAAGAAAAAGGAAAAAATTTTTATAATATCAAAATTTAATCCTTTTAAATCAATATTTGTATAGTTCAGTCTCTTTATGATTAAATGCTTTAGTTTTACTATATAATAGATTTTGTAAGCAATAGTATGTTAAATGTATTGAGCTGTCTAAGCAAAAAAATAATATGGATAAACAATAAAATAAAATTGGTCAGTAATTACTTGTTTTAGCTAGACATTTCTTTATTAATAAACAATTCTAATAACTCAGATCTAGAAAAATTTCATAAACTCTATTAAACTTCGAATCCTTTACTTCATTTTACAATTAATTATACAATCATGTAATATTATATATTGTAAATATACCACATGACTCTTTAAGCTTACTATTTATTATTCCTTTATTATACTTTTGTTAAACATTTTTTTGTTGACATTTCAATTGTATTGCTTTTATTTTCAGACATTTTTATAAAATGTTGATCACCTTTAAGACAATAAATCAATTACATATAATACTTTTTAATCCTTTCTTAGAAAATTCCACAATATTTTAAAGTGACATGGGTGACTGGATTTTTTGGTCATAATATATTTCAGAGCTGTCCAAAACATGGTCTTCAGGCTGCATGCAGCCTGCAATGAAGATTTGTGCAGCCTACATAAAGGTTTTAATTTTTTTTAGTCAAAAAATTAAATGAGAATTTTTATCAAATGCTTATTGATTATTTTAATTCTATTACTAATCAATAATTTTGATGTTGATACTATTATGTGATAATTTTATATTGCTGTACTCAACATATTTTTCAAATATAATATGGAGGCAGGTTTCAGATAAATATTTAATGTGGACTTTGGATTACCTAAGATTGGATTACCCTGATGTAACACATACAGCATTTGAATAACCAGTATGCTGAGTTATGTTGAAATTTTGTAGTAAATAGTCCTAAATATACAGTAATAATTATATATTTTATCTTTTATTCATATTACTAATTGGATAAAATTATCAGCAAAATAAAGCTTTATAGTTCAAAGGTAAAATTGCAGAACTCAAATTACACAAAATTGTGGCATTCATTCATATTTCATTTGGCGTGCATAAGCGAGTCCAAAGATTATTTTTTTGTCTCGTAGTTGGAAAAATATTTTTATTAATAAATATAAAGTATATTTACTTTTATAATTATATAAAGTTTTTAAATGATTTAAACTTATATTTTGGGAAAGGCAAAAATTTCATTATCCTAACTAATGTAAAAAGTTAGCTTTGTTATTTTTTTCATTTTTTTAAATAAATGTAAAGATTTTATTATTTTTTCATTTTTTTAATTATAGTTTTAGTTCTATTTTTTCAAAAACCTTTATTCAAACTGAAGGCCACATATATGAACAGTTAATTTTTACAAAGTTACCATTAGTTTCAATGCTTTTTTTTTCTAGAAAAAGATTAAGGCATTTTACCATATCAACCCAGTCTGATTAATGTTTTTATGGATGTTAAACTCACAAAAATATCTGATAAAGTTGCATTATATCCAAAATTTACGTAGCAAAAGAGAGCTTTTTTTTATGTTGGATAATGATTAGTGACAAAAAAGTTTAAATCTGTACTAACGACTGCTAAAATATATTATTCATTTATTACAAATACTTTTTATAGTTATTATTATTACATTCACAACAAACTATTTACAATTATTTACAGTAAAGTATTTACAGTTTATATAAGATTTAAAATAATGCAATTATTTTTTTTACACAGGATGTTTAATATTACTTGTTAAAACTCAATTCAAATGTGTGATCATGAGATACTATATTCATATTTTAATAATAAAATAAATAGCATAAATCTAGTCTAAAAATTCATCCACTATTCTGATTTGATAATAGTTATTTTAGCATAACTTATAAATCTAGATTGTAATCATATATATATATTAATTCTAATATTCTTATAGATAAATAATGAATTCATAATATTATTTCCAGAAACTTCCATGTAATAAAAATATAATAGCTAAATAGCTGATGCTTCAGTAGAATAATGAGTGCCTTCCTCAGAGCATCTTTTTCAAATCTATATATAAATATATCCTGTTTAAGAGATTTTATAGGTAAAATATTTTTAAGAATGTGGAAATATCTGTTCTATAAAAATCACAATCGGAAGTAACCTCTTTTGGATGCAAAAAGCATTTACAGTTTATTATTTTCATTGGTCACTATATATATATATCGTGTGACTGTGTTTTTTCTAAAATAAAAATAAAACAGACATGCCCACATTCTTAAATATAACTGAAACCCAGGCTTATTATATACCTGTGTCTATATATATGTAATATGGGGTATATGAGCATAGACTTTCACACGAAAGTCTGTGTTCATATACCCTATATTATTCTTAAATATGTATATATAGCATGAAAGATCAATCTGTTTATTGGATATTGGTAATAATTAACTATATAAAAACTTAAATTTGTACTAGAGAGGGATAAATTTATTTTTGTTCTTTAGATATATCACTATAGGTTTTAATACTATATCCATGTATTGTGACACTGTGTCTCATAGCCTATAATATCCCTTAATGATAATAGAAATTATAAATTATTTTGACTTATATAGATAACAGGCTGAGATCTTTCCTTTTTATAAAATACATAAAATTTAATGACGTTATTAAAACTGTAGTATTTTATTTTTTATTTTTACTTTAGTTGTAAAAAAGTTAATAAAATAAAATGGAAATGATGCTTTTTGAAAAATGAAGCATAAAAAAACTTCAATTTTGATTTAAAATAAATAAGATTTTATTGTATTAATAACAACAACATCAAAACATGTTTTCAATTTATTTAATTAGAAAGACTTATGGTAAAGTGCTAATTAATTATTTATCAAATTTTCTAAATCTAGATAATTAAAGAATGATGTCAAATCCCATAATTTTCTTTTTACAGATATCGGGTTTTTTTTTTTAATTAGGCAGTGTGTATAAGACATTTTCAAACTAAAAAGTTATAAAGAGGATGAATTTTTGTTAATTACATTAAGAGAATTACTATCAGAACTTTTATCAATTCATAGTTTTATCAATGAATAATATGTGTGCCAAAGGTTTTTAGGTTAGTGGTAAGACCTCTCAACCAAAATGACCTACTAAAACTTTTTGAGACACCTAGAATTTATTCTATTAAGTGGCATAAAGACAGATAAAAGATTCACTTCAAGTAACAATTTTAAAAAACCTTCTGGGGAAAATTGCTTAATTAATAAATAAGAATTTCAAAACCCAAAGGATTTACTGAGACTATATGTAGCAAATTGGAACCTACCAATATTATATTAGAAATCAACTTAACTGTTGTTTTTATTTTAAAAAAAACATCCAGTTAAAACAAAGATTGAAACAATCATAAACCTTTCTTAAATATTTACTATAAAAAAACTCTTTGATAATTTTTTTATTTTTTTAAACTATTTATATTTGTAAAATAATATTTTCTAAAATCGTTGATATTATAATTACTTTGTTTAATTTTTATTAGTGTTAATATTGTTGAATTAAATAAAGTATTTTTAATATTCCTGAAATACAAATATATATTTTCTGTATATTTTTTAATCTTGATTAATTTTATCTGTTCATTAAAACATTGAAATCAATGACATAAAACACTGAAATCAATATACACAGTATATATGTATATCATAATAAATATTTTTATCATTTTAGCAATTAAATGCTATTATTTATTAAATGTTTTTTCTGCCATTTAAATAAAATCTTAGTTCCAATTCTTGAATTTATATTTTTTTCAATATAAGTGTTTTTGTGAATGATAACATATTTAACCTGCATTTACATAAGCATAACGGAGTCAAATTATTAGATCTGAATATAAGGAATATAAAAACATGTATGTTATGATTTAATGGTCATACCTAGGTGTTAGATGATGTTTAAAAATATAAATGTTTCTTCTCTCTAGAGATGTGTATATAATTGAAATACTTTGCTTTTTTTACTGTACTCATATATATGCACATAACAACTGCCATATACATTTTTGGCAACTCAAACTGCATGTTGAAGATATTTTCCATTCCATTATAATAATAAACATGTTAAACATAAAGCATTATCATAATCATCCAGCTCACATATCCTACATTATGTTATATATTTGTTATATCAATATAGTACTTGTAAGCAGATGTAATCAGCTTTATTCATGCACCTATATACATATACCTCATAGATAAGTATATGAAATTTCTACTGACTGCTGCTTTTGTCAGGATGGCTCAGTTGTTTAGAGAGTTACCTTAAAATTCAATACTCAAGAATCTAAGGGTCTAGGCTTGAATCCCATGCTAGTACTGTCACTGGTCAGGCCAGTAACACCTGAAGAAGAGGGAGAAATAATACCTCTTGAAACATTATGCATATACTAAAACTGTTTGATGTGCTATTAACAGTTGAATGTATTTGGAATATTTAAATAAAAGTTAAATTTTTCTAAAGCCATTAAAATACTCATATTAGATGATGGAAATAGTCCAATATTAAAATACAACTAAAACACCATCATCACAAATCTTTAGGAAAACTATATATATATATATAGATAAATTAAATATTTTGTGGGTTCATCCATGTATGACTTTGATTATAAATGCACCATCATTTTGGCTTGATCACACAACCTATCAACTGGGTGATGAATCAAATATTATAAAGATGGTTAAAAGATTCTTCTGACACTTATTTATAACAATGTTAAAAGTTTCATCAATAAAAAAAACAGATATATAAAATTGAAAATAAAAGTCAGAAATTCTTTAGAGTAATATATTTTTAAAAAATTATTCCAAATAAAAGGAAGTTTGCATGCAACATCACACTTATTGATACAAATTCATCTTTTAACTATCTCAATGGTTCTCTGATCTTACATTGGTAGAGAATGTCACATCTGGATAGGATCCTGGTATTAAAGAAATCAATATTGTGACTGAATCCATAGCATTCTGATGATGATAAATGTTTCCTTTAGCATGTTCATCTCTTTTAATGCAAATGCAATGATTGCTGGTATCTACATAAGAAGCTTTACAAATGCCAATGAAATGTTATAAACTCCATGTGCTTCAAGAGGGATTAAATCTTTAAGCTTGATTATAATGCTACTAATTTTTTATTAAGTAGTATGTGCTATTTCTATATAGTGATGCATTTTACAATATATCAATACTGTCTGTTGTTTTTTTTATATAAGAACACAAATCCTATTAGTTCTTTTTTCTTCTGTTTCTTACTTTATTTATTTTAGGATTGAATTAAGTCTTGGTGAATAATTTTAGTCTTATAACCATTAGCTAATAAAACACTATTTATATGATTTTTTTTGCTTGTGTGATATCAGGCTGAAACATTGGTATATTCATAATTAAAACCCACACAATATATCATTTATATCTGTAACATGTGAAAATCTTCGTATCTCATACAATTATTTATATATATCACTCTGTGCATATAACAAAAAAAAAATGTTTTATGTTTTATTATTTTATTTGAAATTATATATATTGTGACTTTATGAATTTATTCAGTGACAAATTTATTCAAAATCACTATGAACTCTAAGGAGTTTTAAGTAATTACAGAGATATAAGTTTTGGAATTAAAGATATATAAAACATTTAAGTCCACTTTCTGTTGTGAGCGGGAGTAGTTCACTGCTTACTGGCACCACAAGGATGGGAGGATTCACACATTCAAGATGGGATTTGGTAAGAAAGTGCATGATAAAACATAAGTAACCACTTGTTTTAATCTTTTACACCTTTTCAAGAAACTTTAAATCAGTTTCAAGCCAAAATAACTCAATTTATCAATCATTTTATTCTATGCAAATGGCCACCATTAATCAAGCAAAAGCTAGTATAAGTAACCACTAAAATCATTAAAACTAGATTAAAATCAAGAAAACGTATTTAAAATGTAGTCTAATAATTCAAAAGAGGAAATAATAACAAAAATCCTAATTTTCATAACACATATATAATCAAAAATTTATAACAGAGGAGTCCACTTCCTGTTGTGAATGGGAGCATTTCACTGCCCACTGGCTCCACCAGGATGGGAGGATTCACATATTCAAGATGGGAGTTGGTAAGAAGATAAAAGATAAAACATAAGTGACCACTTGTTTTAACTTTTTACACCTTTTCAATAAACTTTAAATCAGTTTTAAGCCAAAATAACTCAGTTTTCCAATCGTTTTATTCTATGCAAATGGACACCATTAATCAAGCAAAAGCTAATATAAGTAACCATTAAATACAAACCGTTAGATTTTATAATTGAAACCCTAATTAAGCATCAAAATTAGAACTCACCTTGGATTAGAAGAAACTCAATAGAATCAGTAAAGCAGAATCATATCTGAGGACCTATTCGGACCATGAATCTAATCATTGGTTTTTTCTGAATTTTCGGTCTCAAGGGTAGAGATGATGGCCATGGAGGATTTGTTTTAGCGGGATCGATCAGCAATCATCACCACACCTAGGTCTAGAGAGATCTGGCAATGTCCTCATGGCCCTCTCTGATTTGGTTGGTGTTCCAGACATGCTGAACCTATGTCACACCCAGATTAATTATAACCCACTTACGGCAGGGGATGAAGCAGCTTAACCTTGTCCAAGGAGTGGGTCTGGGTTTTTGCTAAACTGAGTTCTGTCTGATGGGTCATGGATGGGTCTAGGGGAGCTGCTTGGAGACTTTCCAGGTGTGCTGAGAGCTGATTGTCCCACATAAACTCTTCTCAAATGGGCATACCATCCCCTTGATTGACTAACATTTGATCTGCGATAATTCATATCCTTTTTTTCTCTTTTTGTGTTTTTTCTTGATGTTTGTACTTGGAATGCATTTTTATATACCTGTAATACCTAATCTATTGTATAAGGTGGTTCTGTTGCTTTGAGCCACCACCCAGTTTCAGAATATCAATGTAACATTGTAGCCTCTATGGCCCACTGCTGCAGGTGACAGAATGTGGTCCCTGCATAGGTGGATCATACTTTAGTGACTTAATAAAGTTGCTTTGAGAAAAAAAAAGATGTATAAAATATTTAAAATAAATAATTAGATATAATAACGGAACCCAAAATCAAACAAAAGTTATGCTAGTGATCTTAATTATCCATGTTTATTCACTTAATAAAAAATAATTCAAATATATTGTAATGAATAAGATGATTTAATGTTAAAAAATTTCATTACTACAAGGTAATTAAAAGCATGTATTGTATTTTTTTCATGATCATTCTTTATTAGTTTTAATTTTAATTACAATTTTAATTGGATATAGAATATTAAGTTTAATTTTAAATAAGAATTTAATGCGATATTTGTTGGAAGGTCAATGGATTGAAATGATTTGAACAGTTTTGCCTGTATTTATTTTAGTATTTATTGCTTTTCCTTCATTACATTTATTGTATGTCAGAACAAGATGAATCTATATTACAAAAAACTAAATGTAAAAATATGAAATTAAAAATATTATAAGCAGATTAAGAAATGAAGCAATTTATTATAAAAATTTATTTAAATAAAAAAAAATACATTTAATGTACAAACAAAAAATATAGTAATTATTGTTTTATGATTAAAAAATGATCTATAATCTGATCCAAATAGACTTCAAAAAACCAAGATAACAACAGGTAATAGCTTAACTGAAAGGAGATCCTGTGATTCCTCTTGGAGGCTTTAAATAAACTGAGCAGGGCAAATACCTAATGTCTACTCCATATGTTCTTGTCACTGCAGCCAACATGCATTAGCCTATGTGGTGAGTTTATTGGCTTTTTACCTCCAAGTTTAAGATCAAAAACACCATGGTCATTCTTATCAGTTGCCTGATAAAGCAAAATGAATGTATGTGGGAATGCAATTTTTTTATAGATATATACAATCAAGACAAACAGACAAAAATAAATCATAGTCCTTATTCCTAGGAGGCTGTAAAGTCACCAGCCAAGGCAGCAGTTGGTGGCCAAAGGTTTAAGGTACTAAAAATCCCGATTGTGAACCCAGGCTGCCATTTGATGATGACTTTTTATGTAAGTATGTACAACTGCAGATCACTTTCAAATGTAGGAAGATTGCAAGAATTGAAAGAACTGTCTTATATTAAATGGGACACTATTGGACTTTGTGAAGTTAGAAGAAAAGGTGAAGAGACACTTGATTTAAAAAGTTGACATGTACTCTACTACAAAGACACAAATATTAGAAATATAAGTGGAATAGGATTCATTATAAATAAATAGTGGAAGAACCACATTGTAGAGATTGATGGTGTATCAGATACAGAGGAGTAAAATTAATTATTCAACTTAATAGCAAATATCAAATGCAGATAATTCAAGTTTATGCTCCAACAATTTGATTTTTATATGGATATATGAAAGGGTTTTGATCAGACTAAACAACATGTTACAATTGTTACAGGAGAGTTTAATATTAGAATTGATAAAAAAGAAAAAAAAAAAGAAAGTGTTGTAGGTAAATTTGATTATGGTAATAGAAATGAAAGAGGACATAGACTTATGGAATTTGCAAAAAAGAAAAACTTTATATTATGAATTTTTTGAAAAAAATGTTAAAAGGAAATGGACATGGAAACATTCAAATAAAAGTAGAGAAGAATTGGATTATGTTTTGGCTAATGGAAAATGTATATTTTAAAATTGTAATGTTCTTAATAAATTCAACACAGAAAGTGATCGTTGATTAGTTAGTAAGATGTAAGATAAGTGTTAATGCAAAGCTAGAGAGACAAAAATTTATTAAGAAAAACAATATTTACAGTTGATATTTCTAATCTTCAGAAACATTCTAATGAATTTAAATTAGAACTTGTAAATTAGTTTCAAGTATTAGTAGATTTTGAATATGATTCAGACTTGAATGAAATTAATAAGAAAATAAGTGATACACTTTTAAAAACTGCAACAAAAATAGCTGGTAGAAAAAAGCCACAATTGACTAATAAAATTTTTACTGAGACTAGAGAATTTATGAAGAAATGAAGGATTATGAAGATATATAAAAATGATGCATTAAAAAGGATTGGATATCTCGAAAGTTGTAAAATGATGTGAAAACAAGTTGATAATGATATAAGAAAGTAAAGCTGTAGAAAAGAATAAAAGTCTCAAGAGTGTAAAACAACATTTTGGTATTAGTAGAAAACTTATATCTGCAATAAGGAAAAAAGATGGAACTATTACTAAAAAGAGAGATGACATCATGAAATGGGTAGAAGAATTCTACCAAGAATTATATAGTAATTAAGAACAACAATTTAATTTTAACAGGTGTAAAATTTACTTTTAAGATTATAAAATTATTGTTGAAATCGATAAGAAGTATAATTATGAATTTATTGTTTTTGTGATTCTTATTTAATGTTTTAATTATAATAATAATGTATATTTTGTATAATAAAAGTATTAGTTGTTATGACCTACCATAGTATTTTTGATCTCTAAATTTATGTAGTTCACCATTTTATTTTGGAATTAATGCAAAATCTGTCAAGTTATGAGTATTGCATTTTGGTTTGTTATATCTATTCATTGTGTTATTGTTATTTTTATATTCTAATATAAAGCTTTAAAGCATTCATAACTTGTACATGCAATTTGACTACAAACTGTAAGGTCACTAACTGTAATAATAAGTGGCAGTCACCTGGTTGTACAATAAATATTTGCCTTGCATGGCACTCATTATCATCACTATCAAATTATAAATGTTTGTAGGTTAGAACATATACAATCTTGATGCCATGCCTCATTTTTACATCATAGCTATCACATTTACATTGTATTTATTTATTTATTCTGTGACAGTTTTTGGCTTCCTAACATTGGGCTTTGATAAAGTTATACCCTGAAATAGAAGAATAGTTATGTTTATTTATTTAAATATTTACAATTGTTGGCATTGGTTTGATAAAATTGTATTTTGAGAAAGAAGAGTAATATACTTTTATATCCTTGCAATTTTGAATTATCAAAATTAGGAGTGTAGCTAATTTTATATTAGAAGAGAAATGTGTCATAAAATAATATATTTACAAATTTGATGACCTAATAAGAAGTTTAATATTGTTAAGTTATCATTGGTCTTTTGATGGTGGCAATATAAACTAAAATGATATGTTAAGTATGATTAAATAACTTGTAAGTTTATATGCATAGAAAAATGTTTGCAAATATTGATAGAATGCTAAAGAATAAATGTCTAAACTTGTCAATAAAGAGTGGATACTAGAGATGTAATTCCTAGTTTTTAGTATTTGTTCATGTACTAGAGATGGAATACACAGTTTTATTATTTAATAAATTATACCAGAGATGTTATTCCTGGTAATTTATATTTATAATTATTTATTAAATGTAAGATACCCATGGTTATTGTTTATAATATTATATAAAAGAATTTAGTTGATGGTTAAATGTGCTTGTTTTCATTTAAAAAGTAAGAAAAATCATGCACTTAATGTTATTTTAAATAAAGAGTCTGTTAAAGATTTTCAACATTTTATTAATAGCAGCATCAATAGCTAATATGATGTGAAATTTATTGGGTCAAATGAAGGAATGAAATTGTGTGAAATATGACAATGATATATACATTTGAAAGAAAGAAATTATGGTGACATGATGAAACAAACCTAAAAAAATGAAAAGAGATAAGAATTTATATCATGTAATAAAAAATTTATTAGAAAGGGTTCATTAAAATAAAACTTTTAATTAATAAATAATATTTAGTAAATAAAATATAAAGAAATTTTGAGAGATATGTCTATTTTAAATACATTTATCCAATTCTTGGTGAAATTTATAATTTGTAAGAGGATGGATTTTGATCTCTCTCTTGTATTAAATTATTGATCATAAAAGATTATTATATAAAATGAAAGTAGAAACAGTAGTACCATTAACAGAAGTCAAAACTTCCATTGCCTATGGAAAAAAAGATTTGAACTCTTATTATAAAAGATTTAAGAAACTAGGATAGAGATCAATTCTAAATTAGAAAAAAATAGTATAAAGATGAGAGAAGAAATAATTTTTAATTTAGAAGAATATAGTGTAAAGATGAATTTAAGTTGGAAGAAAATAGTTGACAAATAATTTCCAAATTGGAAGAATATCATATGAATTTGAATTCAAATTTAGAAAAAATTAGAAAATAAAAGAAAAGAAAATATTAAGAAATATGAAGTAAATTTTACTAGTATCAATAATATAGGGTATATGAGCACAGACTTTCACACCACCCACCTCTCTCCACTCTATCTAATAACACTGATACACCTAAACACATATATGCTGAAAAGATAAATAATCACCAATATACGTATTTCATGCTAAACCAGCAATCATCAGTTGGTCCAGACTATCATCTTTACACACATATATAGTATAAGTGCTCAGATATATATTAAAATAGACTATCCTCATAGTTTAATGGACAGGCTTCAATCCACTCCACACTCCAACTCTTCAACCGTCCATCCAATTGAAAATCTGATGATGGAATGCCCAAAGGCCACCCTGAGGCCGAGATTATTGTCACACCCATGTTGACCTAAGGTCAATCTGAACCCCACATGTACAGGACATAATCCATTTAATACATATACAAGGATGGGCAGACATCTCTATAATGTAATAACTGAAACACAGGCTTGTTATATACCTGTGGCTATATATATGTAATATAGGGTATATGAGTCTGGACCAACTGATGATTGCTGGTTTAGCATGAAATACGTATATTGGTGATTATTTATCTTTTCAGCATATATGTGTTTAGGTGTATCAGTGTTATTAGATAGAGTGGAGAGAGGTGGGTGGTGTGAAGTCTGCTATACACTATATATTGCCACAGGTATATAACAAGCCTGTGTTTCAGTTATTACATTAAGAGGTTTTCCCCCCCCTTTATAATTTATAAAAGGGGTTTTGTCCTGTACATGTGGGGTTCAGATTGACCTGTAGGTCAACATGGGTGTGGAACAATCACTTAGGGTGGCCTTTGAGTGTTCCATCATCAGATTTTCAATTGGATGGACGGTTGAAGAGTTGGAGTGTGGAGTGGATTGAAGCCTGTCCATTAAACTATGAGGATAGTCTATCTTAATATATATCTGAGCACTTATACTATATATGTGTGTAAAGATGATAGTCTGGACCAACTGATGATTGCTGGTTTAGCATGAAATACGTATATTGGTGATTATTTATCTTTTCAGCATATATGTGTTTATGTGTATCGGTGTTATTAGATAGAGTGGAGAGAGGTGGGGGTGTGAAAGTCTGTGCTCATATACCCTATATTACATATATATAGCCACGGGTATATAACAAGCCTGTGTTTCAGTTATTAGTATCAATAATAGAATGGATAAACAAATTGTGAATTTAGAAGGAAGACTTAAGCAGAGTTGTTAACAAAAATTTCAAGATTTAGAAAACAAATTCATAAAAGAATTAAAGAAAGTTGATAAAAAAAACTAGTAGAAATGAATTTGAAAATAAAAGTTGATTTAAATGACAAGTTTAAATTAAAAACTGATCTTAATGAAATAAAAATAGAAACTAAACGTGAACTAGTAGACCATAGCAGTGATAATGCAAAAAATAATTCATTGGATAATAAAAAAATATTTATAGAATACTTAAGAATGTTATTGAAGGTAATAAATATTTATATTTAAATAAAACAGCTAGTTTTAATTTTTTTCTTAAAAGATTATTACCCTCAGGTAAATACAAGCTGTCAAGAAGAAATAACATTAGATAATATTAGTAACAAGAGAAAAATATTTTAGATTCAATAAATGGGATGAAAATCTTAATAAAATAATTATATATAATTTACTAAGCGATAGTTCAAAATATTATAGATTTCTTATAAATGAAAAATATTTGAATACTAAAAAATATGATTGGTAGAAAGTATTTGAAATTAGATCAAATAATATGAGAATGTTTGGTTCGTTTTATTCTATAAACAATGTCAATAGAATGAATGACGCAATGATACAGGTTTTCTATATAATTATTATAATTTAGATATTAAATCATTTGATCCAGGCATACATGATTTTAATAATGTTAACTTCACCAATAATGAATTTTGGTTTAAGTATTATTACGATAAAAAACATTCATAAGTCAAAATCCCCAGAAACATAAGATTGTTTCAAATAACTTTTTGATAATATTAAGAATTAAAGATGTGTGTTGTTTATATTTAAAGTTAGTTAAAATGTTATTTAAGAAGATTATAAGAAGCATTTTCATTGATGCTAGATTAAATTAAAATTATTTTTACTATAAAAAGCAAAATGTAATTTTTAAAAAAAAAATATAAATTCATAGATAATTAGTTCAAAGGAAATATTCTTGTTTTTTGTTTTTCAAAACAAAGGGGAAATGAAACTATAAGATTTATATGAAATCTAGAAAGCATTTCAAATAAAAACAAAAGCTATATTATTATTGTTATTGTTTTAAAAAAAAAAATTTTTAATATAGTTAATAAACAATGGGAATTCATATTGGCTATGAATAAGTAACCTGGTCAACATGAGATGTGTGTCATGTTATAATAAATAAATAAGAATATATATACGTCAATATTAAAATTCTTTATAAAATTAATATCATTGTTTGATAACTAGAATAAATAAAAAAAATATGTTGGTGACTCTAGATAATTAAATATTCATTATTACAATTTATACAAATATTTTTCTTTGTATTATTTATAAAAATATTTTTCTTTGTATTATTTATGTAAATTAGTTGATGTATAAGAACATTAGATATAAGGTGGTAAAAATAATAAAATTTATTGAAATTATTGCCTGATTTGTAAAAGAACAAGATTTTGGATTAAAAGAAAAAAAATACATTGAACTGAATAACACATATTTTCAAATCTATCATTTTTAAAACTGAACTGTAATAATAATCATAAATTTTAAGTGATCAGAAATTCAAAGCATGAATTGCTCAAGTAATAATTCAGAGAAAGGGGTTTATTCTCTCATTTCTATAACATATCCCAGGAGATTGGATGAAGGAATTAACACAAATCTCTCTTTGAAATTAACAAAAATCATAGCATGGAAAGTATAGCATTAAATATCCAACATGGTATAAGTATTGTGTAATACAAATCTCTCTTTTCAAAATTAATATATATATATTATAATATAGAATAATTTTGATCAACAAGGAAGCCAAAGGAGGGTTAAAACCAAAGTTGGATATGGATTATTAATTAACAATAATAACAATAATAATTCTACTCAATTATTTTCCCCTGCTTTGATGGATCATTGGTAGACCCTTAAGAAACAAATATGAGAAAACAAATAACAATTTTATTCAGTATCACACTATCAAGGGCAAATAATAAAAAAATGGTAATATTAGTATTTTTAATCCATAAAAAAATATTTTCCTGATGCTTTTCTTGCAAAGTAATCTTAATAATACTTGTGTTTAACAAATAATAATGATAAAAATATTAATTAATGCATAATATGCATGTGCAAATTGATTATAAAGGTGATTGTCTTAATTATGGTATTTTTTTCTTATTAATATGACAAACATATAAAAATATTTCATAAATAAGCATGATTATAGGTAGCAACCTTTAATATACTTTAAAGATGTATAACCTGAGACAGAGTAGAAATATATATATATGTGTATATATATATAATCATTATCATAGAGGGAGAGTTAAATATTGTCAACTCCTAATGAGATATACTTCTGCTCTGCTTCACAATTATAATATCCAACTCATAAACACAATCTGAATCATAAATGATAAATATTTTTGATTATTTCTATTGTCTTATAAGAATAAATTTTAATAAAAAAACTTGAAATGATATTTTATATTATTACAGCAATTTAATTTTAACAGATGTGAAATATACTTTTAGGATTATAAAATTATTATTGAAATCGATAAGGAGTATAATTATGAATTTATTGTTTGGGTTATTCTTATTTAGTGTTTTAATTATAATAATCACAATGTATACTTTGTATAATAAAATTATTATTGTTATCATTTACCATGGTGCCTCTTTTTTTAAATAAACTTTATTACGCTATAAAAATACAAGTATGAGCCCTGAGGTTCTTTAGTTAACAATGAGGAAAGGAAAACTTGAACTTGGCAGAAGCTTGTAGTTGTTGTCAGCCAGGGTATATGGAAAAACCAGGACAAGGTACCAGATTATTCAACTGGTAGGGTAATATTTATCCAGATATAATTATAGAGGCACACTGGTGAAAGTACAGAATCTCTGGTTTTGGCTTGTGAGAGTAGTTTGGGGAAAATAAGCTTAGTTATGCTTTGAGAGTGCCCAAATATTAATTACACTGAGTTAACCACAAGAAGAAAGTGAGAAAAATGGACAACCTTATCATGGCATAAGTTTCTTGTTGAGTGTTTTGAACCAATAAAGCATCTTTGAGGTCTAAAGAAACATTGGCAATGATGAAATCTCTGATTGAATTGAGGGTGGGCATATGTAAAATAGGTGTGGAATAGTTTCATCAAATAACATGCAAAGTTGGCATTGAGAGGAGATCTTGGTAAAGCCTCTGCTGACACCCAGGAAGTAACTGGTAGGAAGTGATGCCATGTTAAGTTTAAGGATGAAGTCTATATGATTGGCTTCAATGTAGAGAAGTTTTGTTTTACTAATTAAGGCTTTATTACTGACACCTAAGGTGGTAGGGGGTGAAGTTTGAGACAGGTATTTTAGCCTGTAAGTATCCCAGAAGAACCTTTTACCATCTAGGGTGAGTTGAGTGGAAGGTAATTGATGACCTGTTTCATGTGTCACTTAGCTAGTGGCTTGAGAATGGAGATGGTGTGTCAATAGGGTCAATAATCAATGGAAGTAATAACTGTGGCAATTTCAGGCATGTTGAGCATAGTAAAGAGATGAACTTTTGACCATGGTGCCTTTGATCTCTAAATTTATTTAGTTCTCTATTTAATAAAAAATCTTCACATGGAGGGTGTTGCATTTGGGTTTGTTATATCTATTGATTTTGTGACTATTATTTCAATAAAGAGCTTTAAAGCATTCATAAGTACTTGTACCTTGATTACAGGCTATACTGGGCACTGTAACTGGATTAATAGGTAGCATTTACCTGGTTGTACAATAAATATCTCGCTTCTATGGTGCTCATCATTATTATTATCAACAAATTATAAATATCTGCAAGTTAGAATTTATACAATCTTGATGCCAAGTCCCATTGCCACACTATAGCTATCGCATTTACATTACTTTATTTATTTATTCTGTCATAATGTAAATATGTGTGTTATTTTACTTATACAAAAATGCAGGAGAAATAACTGTGTTCTTTATGTATATATAGTTAAAGATATTTCTATCATGTATTACTGTGGAGTAATCAGAGAATGACTTTAGAAAACAAAACTGTATAAATTAATTTACTTTTTTTTTAATGAACTTTTTTTGATAATACATATTTTAGCTTTGTTTTTGGAATAGTCCTTGCCATTATAACCTAAAAAAGTAGATTTTATCTTTATTGTTCAATAATAACTATATGTGAGTACCAAATTAAGAAATGTATATTTTCAGTTAAAGTGTATATTAAAGACATAAATTAGTGTTTCACAGATAATAAATCAATGGGCAAAATAACAATGATGACTTCAAATGGGTTGAGTAATGATTGAAAACAATTCTAAAAATAAATTTTATAATATTTTTATAAAAGGTATAGATTTCATATTTTATATTTAAATAATTCTACAACAAAATATATGCATGTGTGAATGAAGGTGTTGCACTGAATCGAGATTTCTAGATAATAATGATCATCCTACTATTTATTAAGTTATTTAAATCTGTATTCATGTGATGTTATTTATACTTTATTAATAATAACCTTTACAAAATTTTATTATGACATAAAATAGATAAATTTGAATAGAAGATGGCATATGGAAATTTGAATAGAATAATTTTGTCTGTGGTATATATCGATATTAAAGCCAAGATTTACATGCATAAAATTGTTTTTATAAGTGTTAATGTCTGACATTTTTAAATATGTAAAAAATAATTCTGTTATACTTGACTAGTTTATATTTACAAATAAATGCAGATAATATTCTTACTCATATTTGTTATATATATATATATATATATATATATATATATATAGAGGGGATTTGAACCCAGACTTTCAAGCTCTCTTTAGTCATCAACTCCATCTTATACAATCGATACACATAACCACATACATGCTTAAAATGATAAATGATCTTCAATATATGTATTTCACAATGAACCAACACCCCCAGTTGGTCCAGATCATCATATCCCACACATATATATCATCAGTGCTTGGTTTATATTAAAATAGCAAGTCTTCAAACTTTAATGGATAAGCTTCAACTCCACTCCCCAACTCTTTACTCATCCATATCATTAAAAAACTGATGTTGGGGTATTCAAACCCTTGTTTGATAATTTTTGTCATGTCATATCCATGTTGACAATAAATCAATCTGACCCCTCATATGTAGGACCTTAATTTCATTTAAATACATAGAAGAGGGATGGACTGACTAAAGGAAGCCTAAAAGTCTGGGCTCAAATCCCTCTAATTACATTGAGCTCAAAATATAAATACTTTACATGTGTTAATTATATATATATTGTGACCTTCTGAATAGGCACAAGAAACTAATCGTAATCCAATAGCACTGTATCAGTAACAGCTGGTCGCATCTAACTAAAGAAAAAAATCAAATAGCCTGAAATTTAATTTTTTTTTTCTCATTAATAACCTAAAACCCTGTTTATGAAGCAATTGCAGATGTTATTTGGAAGTTTGAGATAGTTAATATTTTTCTATGGTGAGTATTTAATGATAGAAATGGGGATTGGCATGTCTCAGAAATTGTTAGTGAATAGTTTAAAGTGATCCAAGTCTGTCTTATTTGTCTGCAAAACAGTGATTGGTATTTGTTTTGGTGATTTTTTGGTTTATTTGCTTTTGATACTTCAACCCATAATGTAATTAGTGTAGTATATTTGGTTGATAGTCGTAGAAACTTATATTTTGGCCAGACTGGTTTAGTATCTGTAGTACAATATTTATTGATGTGCATATATGCTTGTGCCATATGTCAACTTCATTTTTCATTCATGTACTTCATCAAACTACCAAATATCATGTTTTACAGTAAAATATTTAATTTCATAATTAATAGCTTGGATAACCAGTTTAAACACATATTAAATGAATTAATAGATCAATGGATCAGTGAATTGTTAGATAGACAAATACACTATCAATTATTTTATTTGCTAAAATAACTATTTTCTTTGTTACTTTAGAAATGCAGAATGTTTTATTATTGGTTCAATTTAATTTTTTTTTTTTTGAAAGACAAAATGATTTTTTTTTCTTTTTCTTTTTCAAGACAGAAAAGCTTATTGCATATTTACAACAAATTATCACAGTGCAGTAGAAGGAGTAACCTTTGTTTTTAGAGTTGAACTTTTGAATGACATTGGATTGGTGGAAAAATATGTGGTTAAAAAATAATCTGATATAGAAGGAGGATACTTTTATTAAAAAGTTGGCTTTCTTTTGTTACAACAATTCTCTCTCAACAAAGGGTTTTTATTACTACAATTTTTTCTCTACAAATTGATTCTTCCATAATTCAAACTCAAAAGCACAAACTTCTGTTAACTTTTTGGATGAAAATAGTTAAGAAATTCTTTTGGGGAAAGTAAAGACTAGTATGCAGATTAAATACAACTTTAGAAACAAGGTGTATTTTTTCTACTTCTAATCTTTAAATTTAGATTTAAGTTCATCATTTGGGATGCATATGTGTGTCTATATTATAAATTTGCTTTGCCTAAATTTAATCTCTAATACCACAGAAACAATTGATATGTGTGTCTATATTTCAAAATTGATTTACTTAAATTTAATATCTAATATTAAAAAACAATTGAAAGGTGTGTTTATATTATATATTTGCTTTGCCTAATTTTGGTCTCTAATGTTAAAAAAAACTGGAATGTGTGAATTTTGCTATTATTCTGGAAATTTTATGCTGGGCATTATCATAAAACATTTCAAAGACTCTATATAAATAATTTATACTAGCTATAAAGGAGTAAAGTTTAAAAGAAGGGTTGTGTGCATATAACTTATTGCAACATGCTTTATTATTATTATTAACAAGAAATATACTTGACCATTCATGTCTTTAGAATTAGGGAACAGAGTGCATGACATATATAATTAATGAATCACTAACTTCTATTTGAATGTGCTTATAACTAATGAGTGGTAGAGCATGAACATTATATGTGAATATTTTTTTATTTTACTGTTCTATTTATTTGCAGTTGATTTGCTATTAAAATATATTACCAATAAACTTATATATGCTGTAGTGGATAATATGAATTAATCAGCTGTGCTTGATGAATGAACACTGATGATTTAGCTCAAGTGCCTTAATAAATGTCATGAATTAAACCATAAATTATTGCTAAACAGATGCAATAATAAATATTTATTTGCCATTATTAAATGTTTCCACATGTGATATTGCTAGCAGTTTCATTAGCTACTGCTACCAACTTTTGAAATGCTCTTAATTGAATCCAATGTGTATTATTATCTCCCTGCAGGAAATTGTTATGTGTTTACTAATACCTATTATTTTATAATTATCATCATCATTTTCATATGTGATCAAGATATGTTATTTATGGACTATGTAAATGACCTTTTATGTTCTAGCTATAGAAAATTATGATTTTTTTGTTAGCATATGATAGAATAAGTAGACCAATTATTTGTCTTATATTTTTTTTATTATTTAATTATTATTTCTTTTTTCAAGAACATCTTGGAAAAGTATAATATAGAGAAATATTGTACTGGGTAATTGGTTATTATTTTAATATAGTTGTGTCTTCTTATAAAATTGTGTGTAGAAATAGTAAATTGTTTGGAAATAAGAAAATTGCTTGGAAAAGGGGTGTTACATTGAATAATTTATTGAATAATACAAAGGAAGTTTTTGATAGAAAGACTATTCCTGGTGTGGTATATTTTATTCCTTGTTTATCTTGTAAGAAGGTTTACATAGGTCAGAGTAGTTTGAGTTTAAATGAAAGAGTAAAGGTTCATAAAAGTAGAGTTAAAAATAGATATCTTAGTTCTGCTTTGTATGTCCATGAAAGAGATACAGGCCACACTATTGATTTTGATGAAGCTAAGGTTGTCTTCTTTGAGAGAAATGAAATCAAAAGAAGAATTAAAGAGTCTTTATTATTGAAAATTTATGATTCTGAAACAATTAACTTATTTAAGAGTTATTTTAATATTAAGGGTGGATGGGAAGTGAATGGATTTGTGAGTAGTTTTTAATAGTATATATAAGTTGTGTTTTTTTTTTATTATTTCTTTACACTTGAGAAGTCTGCTTGTAGCAGTGAAACCTTAGGTTGTGTTTTAATATTATTTTTATTCTGGTCTGGTTTAATTTTAGATTTGGGGTAGTTTTGAGTTTTTATTGTGTACATATATTTCTATATGCATATATTGATAATAGCAGCATCTCTTTGCTATTGGGGAACTAACAGTTAAATTTAAGAAGAGGTAATTGCATAAAAATTATTATTTTATCTTTGAATTTCCAGAAATTATGAGGTTCATTTTTTAATAATTATTTTGATTCAAATTTAAAAGATTTATAGTTTATCACAAAGCAAGTTTTTTTATTTCAATTTATTAGTTAATAATCAACACATAAAGCATCGTTTTACCTTTGCTTTACTAGAATGATGAAGTTTATTTAGCAGTAATTATTATATTTCAAATCTAAAATATTACAATTCATTAGAAATGAGATATCCATTTTTTATATAACTTATTTATTAGTGTCGTTACAATATTTTCTTATTGAATGTGATTTGAAATTGTTTTATGCATTATTACACATGTATACCTGTCTGTTGTTTAATCCATTTTTATAATTGTTGAATTAAAAGTAGAATGACTTACTTTCATATTGGTTGAGGATGGTGTGATGTGCTAAAAGAAGTGGAAGGATTAGGGATTTATTTAAGAGTGAATTTATTATTTTTGCTATGCTTAGATTAAAATGTATTTTATGGCTATAGAGAAAGAAAGCATTTATGACATATATTGTGTTATAAGGATTGAGAGAACTCTCCCTCAGTTTATTGAAATATTTGTAATGAGTGGATTATATTTTCCAGATTAAGTAATTGTGTTTTATGATGATTATAGTATGTGAAGTAAAGTAGTGTATTTTCCTTATTTTTTGGTGATGAGATGAAGTTCACACCAGCATTTAAGCCTCAGAATTAGGCTAGGGAGCCACTGTATTTTATTATTTAAATTATTATAGATAAGAAATCTTTCTTATTCCTTGGGTACTCCTTTGCAATGTTTTCCCATCATTTCTTCATAGCCAAGTGTAATGTAGTTTGCTAATAAAAAAGAGAATAAAGGTAGAATTGATTTCTTTCATATAACATCTGAAGTAGAATTAGTGTTAAAGCTTGGTTGGCCATGGCATCATCTGTATTATGGTATTGAATTCTTTTCATAAGTAAACTGATTAGATATAGCTATGTTAATTATTTTGCAACAGGTAGGACAATTCAGATGCATGCATAAAATACTAATAATTCAAAAAGTATGGAGAAAATCTATCACTGATTTGTAATTCTTAAATCAATATTTCAAATCATATCATATTAATTATTTTAAGTTTTATGTCATCAAATTCTCAGAATGATTCAGCCTCATTTTAAATGAGCAAGTAAAAGGAAAGAATGTCTAGCTAATTAATAGAATTATTTAATTGATTTATGAAGGATAGCTTGACCTCTCACTCACATATTTAAACCCATATATTATTTTGATGTTTAACTACCCAGTGTTGATTTAGTTAGCAGACTGTTGGAGTTAGCCAATAGCATATGTGTATTTTAAGTAAAAATACCAAGAAATTTAGTTTTATATTTTACTATTTTAGTGCTAATGTTTATAAATGTTTATTTTCTATAATCATATCAAAATTGACTGATAGCTTGCATATATTTGTAACTAAAATACCGAGCAATTTAGTTTCATATTTTACTTTTTTAGTGCTAGGGTTTATAAATGTTTCTTTTTCATAAGCGCATCAGCATTGACTGATAATTTGCATATATTTCAAATAAAATACAAAAAAAATAATTTTATGTTTAATTATTCTAGTGTAGTGTTTATAATGTTTCTTTCCATAAGCTTATCAGAATTGATTGAGAGCTGGTATGGAATAAAATACCAGAAAGTTTATTTTAACATTATTTATTTTCTCGTAGACTATTCAAACATTAATATTGGAATTATCCAAGAAATGTATATGTATAAATTAGAGATGCAAAATGTTTATTTAGTTATATCTTGTAACAAATGTTTTATTTATTTAAAAACTTTGTCTGGAGTTATTCTTTGGCATGCATTTGTGTTCTATATTTTCACACATGCACATTCACTTACATCTCCAATATGATATGATTGCATTATTCCATAATTTTAATGATGAATATGTTCAGATCTGATAATGTTGTCTCTTGATCCAAATACTATATGAAGTGCTTGATTAGTTAATGATTCTCTGGAAATTTTATTACTCAGTTATTATTTAGTTGATGAATTGACCCTATTTCTTTCATTGTCTAGCTACTATTATTTTATTAGAATAATGCTTAATTTATGTCATTACTTTTATGATAGTAATTAGTAGTTATTGTAGAGTACAAATCTAAAATTAAACCATATAATAAATTCCCTGAGATATTCCCTTGTTATTTTAGATCAGACTTTATTTTAAATTACTGTATAATAAAAGTTAAGTAGTGTTATGTTTTGTTTTGTATTTAATTTTAACTTACCATATTAATCAGTATTACATCTTTATTTTATTAATTTAATTCTATCACACAGTAAAGGTTGTTTGATGCATTTAGATGATGGAAAAAGATGAGGTTAAACTATAATTTGTAAATTTAAATGGTGGAAATTTATCATTTTCAATTATTTATTTACTTTAAAACTTAATAGGTGTTTTACTCCTATTAATTGATAATGTTTACTCCTATGTTTAGTATGCATTTTACACCTATAGATCTCTGTAGCCCCCACTGAGCTAAGCTATGGTAGGACAGTATTGTAAGAGTCTTAGTAATAATTCAAAGCAAGATCAGACTAGCAGTTTATTCGATTATCAATAGAGTTGGTGCCCCAGGTATTTATTGATAGGAAGTAAAGCATAGTTGTTAATATATATATATATATATATGATACAAAGTATGTAGGAGTGGAGCATAGGGTCAAAGTATGTAGGAGTGGAGCATAGGGTGATGAAAATCACCTTCTTCATCAAATATATCTTTATTTTATTGAGCCTAAAAAAAGCAAATATCAATGTTATCAGTGATTATAAATAATTAGAAAAAATAATATGAATGTCAAGCATAGCAGTGTCAGCAATAAACATCAATAATGAACAGTCATATTTTGTGCTGAATTTAAAAGAGGTACTCTGTAAAATCTGGGGCTAATCATATTTAGCAAGTGCCACACTTAGAGTATATTGCAAAAGCAGTCATCAATATTTCATTTATATGCATATACTTACATGCTGAAATTAAAATGACATACTATGAATGTATTGGCCAACAATAAATTAGTTATCGTAAAATATAAATATAAAAAGTAATGTGGATCTTTATCTTTCCACTATTGTAATCTTAAGTTCTGGCTGCACAACATCGTGTTAAATTCTTATGATAATATGTCTAAAAAAATTGTATAGTTTATTTTTTGTCAGTCAAATACTATTACTATGGTTGCAATAATAAATCATTCTGAAAGCTATTTAATTGATTTACAATTACTATTATAAAATATTACTATTTAAGACAGATTTATATAAGTAAATTTTAAACAATTATAGTTTATTAAGCCTATTTGATAATTGTAGGTATATGAAACTATAAAATCATTATTTTAAACTATAACCTATTCTTAAACATATTGTAATTAAAGATATAATTACTCTTAGTGTTACACTTATTTCTTAATTTAAGTTATCATAAAATAAATACATAAGTAGATAACTAATGTTTTATTGCTTTTCATTAACATAAATGAGTGATTACAGTTTGTTTAGACAATTCATTATCAAAATATCGTTCTAATTGATAATTGATAATATTCTAGTCTTTAAAATCCTAATTGTTAACTCAGTAAATTTAAAATTAGTTATTTTTAAACATATTTTTTTAAATATTTTTAGTGTATAAGTGTGTGAGTAGAAACAATTTATATTTAAAGTTTAAAAAAAAAATTATATTTAACTTTCTTGTGTGAAGACATGAACATTTAAAAAAATCTTTATTGTAAAATTTTGTTTAAAAAACTATCTGTTTTTAAAAAAAAATGAATATTGTATAAATTTAATATTCTGAGAATGTTAAAAGAAATATGTTTAAATAAATATATTCTTTATTACTGTAATAATTTTTATTTTTTATTTAAAAAAATATTTTTTAAATAATATTTTTTTTGTAAAAGATGATGTAATCTGTTATGGCTATAAAAAATTTCAGATGTTTTTAATTAAAGTTATTTTTAGCAGACTTATCTTAACAACTTAATCATTTGACCTGTCTTGTAAATTAGGTCATTTAAATCAATTAACCATTCATAATCTAATTGTCATTCATCTAATTAATTATCTAATACATGACTTACTCTATTTAAGCTCTGATAACATATATTTTAAACACTTTTTTACTTCATCATTCTTTGGCATTTTAAAGTATTTTTATAATTACCTATTATTTTATTAGTTTTTACTAAATACTGCAGAGGAAATTATCTACTTGGGTTTTTTTTTTTAAGTGTCATAGTATTGGCCAGGACGTGAACCTGCAACCTGGGCAATTGCCTGCAAGTTCAAGGCAGTCGCGCTGACCTCTCGACCACCAATGCAAGATTTGGGTTTTTAGCCTTATCAAACCATCATTTCAGAATCTCATTTTATACACCATTAGGTAATCTCCAACAATGTGTAATCTCCAGATGCAACATGTGGCCTCATTGTTATATGACAACAGGAAAATTATACAAAAGATATTATTGTGTTGCTAGAAATTTCAGAAAGTAAGAATTTTATTATTGAATGCCAGAACTCTCATCATACTTTTCATGTCTTTGCATTAATTTAAAAGAAATTTTTGTGTCATCTGAACCATAGACTGTAAGTGTGATCTCTTGTCAGGATTCAATCAGCCATTTTAAAACTATACAGATTCCAGTACCTTGTTGAATTAAATTTTAAAATGGTCATAATGGCTGAGTAGACACATTTACTCTAAGCATTTTGCCTCACTGGCAAAAATGTATCTCCTACTCAAAATAAATGGATAAACTACAACAACAATAAAGATTACCACCAAATACTATGTTAGAAAAGTTCCAATTTATTGACTTTGGAAAATTGCTTATCGGATATTCATTGCAATATCAATCAAATCATTTTGTCTCTTCTTTAAAAAAAATTAAAATAACTTGTTTGGAAAACATATAGATTATCTCCTGTTGGATTAAGGAAAGTTAAAACTATACAATATGAATCTAAATCAATTTATAAGTTCACAGCTTTGGAGAAACTATTTAAGTTTTAATGAAGTTCAATGGAGTTAACTCAATTTATGGATTATTATTTATTTGCATGGTCTTATAAATAATTAAATCAGCCTGAACACACACACACATATATATATATAAATAAAATGCCCGTTAATTAAAACAAAATTGTAATTATAATAAAAATAATAAATTTAATGGTAACAAACTATTATAAACAATTCTTAATGATTGATTTATTATTTTTATTATAATATATATATATATTGTGCCCTTTTCTATAGGTCAGTAATAGTTTATAACAGTCAATTACTAAAAATTTTAAATTTTGGAATATGTTCTTTTAATACATTAATTATATTAAGTCAATTATATCTTTAAAGTGCAATTTGAAGCTAAAGAGAATACGTAGTGTATAAAATCATTTAAAAATAGTTATATAAAGCTTTAAATATTGTTTCATATGGTTGTAAAGGCTGGCCATATTAAATAACACAGCTATAAATATTAAAAGTATATTTTAAAATTCGATTTTAATAGTTTAAAACTTGTAGTAATAAATGTTATATTTTAAATTTATAAAGTCATATTTAATAAGCAAAAATTAATATCGTACATTTTAAAAATAAACTTTATGATGGTGAGAATTGTATTTAATTCTATATTTTCTAAATTGTTCTTCCAAATTTTATAATTATATTATATAATATAATAAGTGTATCAATTGTATAAATCTAGGCAGAGAAATAGATTAAAAATCACCTGTCAAAGTTATTAATCATGTGACTTGTATACTATATACGTTCATACACACGCTTGTTTGAATTAATAACAAAGTTTAAAATATTTTAAAAGTTATATTATAGAATTGGATAGAATTATTGCCTATCATAAAAGCAAATAATAATAAATATTAAGTTAACTGTCGTTATTGCATATTTAAATGATGTAATAAAGACAAATACAATTAATAAAAAAAAAAATTAAATATTTTATTTAAATAAAAATAGATAAATTGAATATTAAGAAATGGAATAAGTTATTAAATGTTATTTTAAAAGTTATTTTAAAAGATTAAATAATTTAAATAAAGTTATAATTGAATTAAAAGTAATATTTTAAATAATATTTTAAGTTTATTATGTCATAATTTCTAATTTTGAAATTCAATTCTACTATAAACTAAAAATATGTAAATTTGTTCTCAAGCTAAAGTAAGAATTAACCAATAAAAATAGGTATTCTTACAGACTATAAATATGATTTGCACGGGGGTATAGGGGGAGATTAATAATGTATTAAAACAAGAGAAAGGTAAAATTATAGCTATCAAAGAGATAGTATTTAAAATTATTATTTAGTCAATTTTAGTGCTCTCTCAAAATTTATTTACAAAAACTAGCGCTCTCTCAAAATTTATTTGCAAAAACTAATTAATATTTTAAAAGTAACTTGCAAAAAAGAGAGTGTAAACTAAAAAATATTTTAATAATTTTGTTTAACATGCTTTGTTAAATTTTTTAAAGTTCCTTTATCAGTCGTATTTTATCTAAAAATTTAACCTAAGCTTCACAATAAAGGATGGATATACTACGAAATAAAATGGATATAAGTTGTAATGCTGAAAAAATATTTGAAATATTTATTGATACAGCTTTATTAATACTTCACTGGAGAACTGTTTTGGTACATAAAAAAACCACAGCTCGGACATTATACAGAGTCTAAAAAAAAAAAAAAATGTATTGAAACATATTAGTAATAAGACGATTATATTTCATGAATTATTTTATATAATATGATATTCAAAGGAGTAAAATGTTATATCCTTTCTGAAAGTAACATTTTTTTTAAAAAATATTTTCAAGAATTTAAAAAAGAACCCAGGAGAATATGTTATAGAAGCATTTTTGATATTAAAATATCTGGTCTTAGAATTATTTAAAAATGTATTTAGAAAAGATTTGTTTAAAAGTACTTGAAGTTTTTTTAAAAGTGATATATAAAAATACCAAAAGAAAGTTTAAATGTATCAAGAAGAAAATATATATAAAAAAAAGTGAACACATAGTTGAATAAAAGATGGATCCATGGAAATACAAATAGTACTTAAAAGTTTATCGAATATTTTAAAAGTTAAATTAGATGGATTGATGCATCGGATACGCAGAGAATATTGGTAGAGAAGATTAAGAAGCTTCTCGGGATTAATTAATATTATGATTTAATAATTATCGTCTTAAATACTAAAACCAAAGATTATTTTCTATAAATTTTACTAAAGGAATTAATAATTATTTTTATTTTAAACTTTAACGCGCTTGGAGGAGAACATTTTTAAAAACTATAGAGAAAATAATAAACATTTTGGAACTATCGTCAAGAAAATATGTAATTATAGTTTTGATTCCTTTTATTTTGTTAACCTAGTTTAAATCTAAATTTTTATATAAGATTAGGAAAAACATAAAAACATTAATTTATTAATATTAAAATTTTATAATATAACAATCTAATAATTTAGGTAAAAATATTTTAATATAAAGTGTATGAGTGTGATTTTTTTATATCTGCAATGCTCAAGTGGATAAAGGAAGCCTACTGAACACGATGACTAGATAAAGGTTATTGGTAATAATAATAACTATTGATAATTTATAATGTATGTTTTTTTTGTTTTCTTTAGATTAGAAAGAATGAAGAATAAATTGGAAGAATGAAGTGTAAAAGTTTTTTACTTATATGTACCACATTTCATACAACATTTTAAAAAACATTATGAGATAGGATTGATTTGAAAATATGCATACGAGATTTTTTATTTTTATTAGTGATATAATCCAACATAACAAATAATTATGTGATTCTTTTTAAAATTTTCATGTTATTGGATATTCAAATATTGTCTAAGTAGATTGTATATGATTAGACATAAAATATAATAACACAGCAAAGGTACATCCACTTTTTCTTTTAAAATATATATGTTCTACAATAATATCAACAAATAAAAAATCCTTCTCCTTTTTTCTTTTCAAAAACTTTATTTTTTATCTCAATACTGAACATATATATACATTAATATACAAAACTCCAACGTTTCAACTGTTTTATCTCATACAGTCATTTTCAAGGATAGCTTTCTCCCACTATGTGTTCACTTTTTTTTATATATGTTTTCTTCTTGATACATTTAAACTTTCTTTTGGTATTTTTATATATCACTTTTAAAAAAACTTCAAGTACTTTTAAACAAATCTTTTCTAAATACATTTTTAAATAATTCTAAGACCAGATATTTTAATATCAAAAATGCTTCTATAACATATTCTCCTGGGTTCTTTTTTAAATTCTTGAAAATATTTTTTAAAAAAAATGTTACTTTCAGAAAGGATATAACATTTTACTCCTTTGAATATCGTATTATATAAAATATAGCAGTGGGAGAAAGCTATCCTTGAAAATGACTGTATGAGATAAAACAGTTGAAACGTTGGAGTTTTGTATATTAATGTATATATATGTTCAGTATTGAGATAAAAAATAAAGTTTTTGAAAAGAAAAAAGGAGAAGGATTTTTTATTTGTTGATATGATTAGACATATAGAATAATGAAGTAAGTAGACTTTTCTTGTGGAACAGCTAGATTGTTTAACTATTGATGAATTTTATTTATTGTTTTGTAAATGCAGATAGTTATTTATCGATGTAAGATGTAGAAAAATCTTGAGAAATAATGTTGAGATAGTGGCTTGGAAGTACTATAGTTAGCAGGAAACCAAGATGATGTATTTGTTTTAAAAAATAGAATATGATAAGGAATAGAAATAATATTTAGTCTTTATGTGAATATCAGCATAGTTAACAAAGCCCTATGACTGATTTGGACAGTGTTTATATTTCTTTAAATATTTGATGTTCTAATAAAGCTGAAGAAATAGCTTTAACATCGTCCCTGTACTAGAGGATATTATGCAGGTAAATGTCATACCTCTTCACACTGTGCCATGATTTTGAGATATGTTAAGAGTAATACTCTAGCTTTCTTCCTTAATCCTATGCATCTGTTTTCACTATCTTTATTTCATGTAACTGCATCATTTAGTAAGATATGTTTAAGAGAAATGATAAATAATTTAGAACTTAGGTTATGCTATCGTTTTGTATAAGATTGGTTTATTTGCTTAGAAGGAATAGGACCTTATAACTTAAAATTGAAGATCCAAAGTATCCTAAGGAAAGAAAAGAATCATAGAATATATTTTGAATTTTATTTCGGAAATGAAATATAAACTTTTTTAAAATAAAGTATCTAAACAAAGATATTTTCTTTAAAGTGATAATAATTTTAAATGCTTTAGTATTATTTTTTTTTAAGAGAAAATAAGTATTGCATATTTTTAAAATACAATAGTACAAAGTAAATTATGTAAACAATATGCATAGTATATTTTTTTTGTTCATTAAATAACAGAAATATATTGATGATTACACTTATATCATACTAAAGTAAGGCTTAAAGAAGAATATATTATGATTAGTAAACATTGTGTGATAAATACTAAAATCTAGTACTGAATTTTTGGATAATATTTTGTGTAACATCTTTGACTTTGCAAGATGAAATTTTTTTAATATTTTGAGAAATCCATACTCATTATAAAATTTTGTTTTCTATAGAATGTTTTCTAAGTATGAATTTTTAAAATAAGATAGTTTAATAATATTAAGGATAAAATGCTGTTGCTAATAAAGTAGATAAATATATTTGTAATAAGTTAACCATAATGAGAAACCCAATAGTAACATTTTTTTTAATTTTGTCCTAAATCTAAATAAAGATATAATTGAAATATAAATTATTTTTTTTATAACCCAGTAGATCAAACTGTAAAGTAAAAAAGTTAAAGATATCCACTGTAAATAGTGTAAATAAATTGTTTATTTATTTGTTGTTAGTAATAAACTTTGTTAAATTTTGTTATTTCAAAAATTTTGTGTCCGAGTTATTTATTTCTCCACATCGCTGCATGAAATCACGTTATATGCATAATAATCGAAACAAATATATAATTTTGCACAAAAGATAAATAGAGAATTATTTTAAGAATTTTAAATATTTTATTGGTATTCATTATAATTAAATAATCATAATCTTACATTATTTTATTGGTCATAAATCAGTTATCACAATATTATATTAAATTATATGCTATCAGTTGCCACACATATTTTGTTTGTCAGATTATTAAAATGCTACCACGTATTTATTATATCATTACATGAAGATATAAGATCATATTACAATTATTTCATTATTTTATTGTGGTAATAAAATTATAGTAAAAAGAAAAGATATACAGAATTAGTTAAACAATGAAGAATATTATTACTGTTATTTATTATTATTAGTTTCAGTGTAGTAGATTATGACATAAAATCCCTTCTCATATTTTACTACCGTATTTTTAAATTAACTTAGAATAAACTTTATGAACCTGAGATTATTTTATTGAGCTAGATTATTAAATAGAAGATTAAGATTTAATTATTAATTTAATCTTAGTGAGTAGAAGTTATTAAAGTCGTAAGAATACTATGAGTTTGTTTATTTAAAATAGTAATAAAGGGGGATAGTGTTCTTATGCCAATGAGGTAGTATCCTGTAGGACATTGGCTCAATGTAATCTATCTTGTCACCTGTATTTTCACTTCAAGTCTCATGAAAATATTAAATATTTATTTAATTTATTTTTATAAACTGAACCTTATTCGTATTTTTAAATTTGAGCTAGTGAAATATTTTAATTTTAATGCTGAATATTTTAGTTATTAATTATTAACTGAGATAGAACCCTTTTTTTTATTTTATATCATATACTATTCTGAAGTGAGGATGCACGAGATGAAGGTTAGAATATATATATATACAAAGAAATCAAGTCATATATCACATGTCATAATTTAACAAGCTTTTATTACAAATGTTATATAACGAGCTTGCAAATAGCTCATAACAAGCTTTTCAAATAGGCCCAACCTCAGACCAGTTTCTGGCTGGAGTGGCGTAGTATTTTAAATCTAATGCTTAAATATTCTAGCACCTCACTAAAGATATCAGCAGTAGAAACCAGTCTGAGGTTGGGGATAATCTGAAAAGCTTGCTAAGAGCTATTTGCAATCTCATTATAGATAGATAGATAGATAGATAGATAGATAGATAGATAGATAGATAGATAGATAGATAGATAGATAGATAGATAGATAGATAGATAGATAGATAGATAGATAGATAGGGGGGGGGGGGGGATAGATAGATAGATAGATAGATAGATAGATAGATAGATAGATAGATAGATAGATAGATAGATAGATAGATAGATAGATAGATAGATAGATAGATAGATAGATAGATAGATAGATAGATAGATAGATAGATAGATAGATAGATAGATAGATAGATAGATAGGTAGATAGATAGATAGATGAGTAGTGGATGGATGGGATGGATAGATAGATAGATAGATAGATGGATGGATGGATGGATAGATGGATGGATGGATGGATGGATAGATAGATAGATGGCTAGCTAGCTAGATGGATGGATGGATAGATGGATGGATGGATAGATAGATAGATAGATAGATAGATAGATAGATAGATAGATAGATAGATAGATAGATAGATAGATAGATAGATAGATAGATAGATAGATTATTTTTGGGACTAAACCATGTGTTATTTTGCATTACAAACCGATATTTTAACAAACTAGCATCCACCATTGTCAAGGTTGAGTGATTATCAGAAACTTCACGTGTTTTTAGGGAATAAAGAAACACTATAGAATTACATTTTGTTCACAGGCAAATGCAGAAAAAAATGTCAGGAACAAAAGAAGAATTTTTTTCTTTTATTGATTTGGGTAAGGTATTTGATTTAGTTAAATGAACCAGTTTATGACCCTTGTTTGAAATTAGTTGATTGTATATGATGGAATGAGAAGAAGTGTTATTCTTATATTTAGAAATTCTAGATATTTGTAGTGAAAATTGGTGTTAAACAAGAATATATACTTGCTCTAATGTTGTTTTCAATTGTTATGATAGTTGACTAAAGAACTATTTATAGGCAGCTTAATAAAACAGAAATCCAAGATGCATACAAGTTTGATGGTGGAATTTTTAATTTGAATCAATTAAATGCAAAAACAAGAACTTCTTTCATCTTCTTGGATTCTGGATTTACAAATAGCTGATTCTCAGTTGAAAATATAATTTACTGAAAGTAATTAATTAATAGTTTGAATGCGGTATTTAAGACTTTGCTTTAATAATTAATGCTCACAAAGTTCAAGTTTAGTGATGAAGAAAAAAATTTAGTAACTTTTAATTTGAATGATTATCGACTTGAAAATGTAAACAATTTAAATACTTTAGCAGTTTTATAAGTTAAAGGATAGAATTTTGATATATAACAGAGACTACAATGGAATGCTCTGCTTTTAATAAGTTAAAAGATTATTTCATGCTAATACAAAAACTATTGAATCCAATCTGTATATAAAGCTGTCATTTTAGCTAATTTATTATGCGGAAATGAGATTTGGATAAACTATCTATGCAGTAAAAAACATTAGAAAAGTTTTATTTATAACTACACTATAAAATCTTAAAAATAAAAACTAATTAACAAGATTTTCAACTTGGTGGATCATCATCATCAACCATTATCAATCCACTGCAGGATGAAGGTCTCTCCAAGTTCAATCCATCTTCTCCAATCTTTAGCCTATCTTCTTCACTTTACCCATGTACACTTTCTTATTTCATTTATCCATTTCACATGTGGTCTCTTTCTGGGTCTTTTTCAATAGGATGATATAAAGTTCACTTTTGTAAGATCTCACATTTGTTGGATTAGACATATAAAATGAAAGAAACAATGCAAGACTCAAAAAAAAAAGTGTTTTATAATGAACTTAAACAAGGTTTTCCATGGAAGAGGTGCACCCCATTTATGCTGTTAAGAATTATCTCAAAGACATTTTAAAGAAGTGTGATAATGATTGTTTTCATTTTGGAAATGTGGTAAATGTGGAGCTATAATAGACATAGTGCCAAAATGTTTCATAAAGCAAAGTTTTCTGCTGAAGAAATTAAAATCAGCATTGCAAAATGTCAAATACTTGAAAAATGGACCAACATGTTCTATATGTGGATGTATTTGTGGTTAACAGATTTATTTATATAGTCATTGCAAAACTTGGTTTAAAGAGCAGATTTTTTGTTGTTCATTGGTGTTGAAAGGCCTTATTTATTTATTAGTTTCTGCTTTATATACATATATATGTATATCACATTGCAGTGAAAATTCAAATACAAATTAGTCATGCTGTTTTTTGTTCAGACTTCACATTTATTCACAAAGGGTGTTGCTGAAAAAACATTATTTAGAAGGGTACTTGAACATATTTTCAGTTTTAAAAAGTAGTTAAGATATTAATATAACATCATAAACAAACCGTGAGTATGAAATGCAAATATATACCACTGAATTTGACATATGACTGCCTTTAATTGATTGAAATTTCTATAGATATAAAATTTCTATACATTTCTTATTCTGATATAATTGAATGCAAAGTGAATCAATTTTTTTAGTAAAAGAGTCTATTTGATTGTAGATATGTAATATATTTATAAAATCCTTGGTGTGTAAAGACATATTTTTTTTTCTAAAGAATTGTTCATCTTTTCTATTGATATTAAAGTAGATTTCGAATATCAGTTCTGACAGAATTAAATGCTAGATAAATAAGGAAGTTCAGAAATTTATCTTGGAAAAGCTTAATTAATAGATAGAATAATATTCCCAATTATAATCTTCCAAATGAGAATTTGTTTGTATTAAATGGAAAGTGTTATTTTTTACTATATTGTCTATAAAAGTAAAAAGTTTAGGTAAATACTTTGAGAGGGTCAGATAATGATTATCATCCATGTATGTAATGCAATTTATTGTGATGTTTTTAGATTGGATTTAAATTCCTGATAGATTGTGCTTAATTCTTATTAATAGGAAGTCTATACAAGTAATAAATACAAGAGAGTTGGGAAGTTGAGTCATGGGATGTAAAACTAGGTTATATTTTTTTTTCCATTCAATGTGATATCTATCTCTTGATTTAGTATATGGTTTGAGATTATGTAAAGAAAGAGAATGGAAATATTATGTTGCTGTAGAACTCAAATAATACTTTAGATGAGAATTGAGTCAAAGATTGAAGTTATGTCCAATTAAATGACAATTGGTAGAGTCTTACTGAATTTTCCAATACATAGAAACCCTTTTGCAAATTGGAAGTTGGAAATTTGATGAAGAATGTTGTAATTTATCCTCGATTACAAATTCCATAATGACTGCTCATGGATATTTGTCTGCTTTAGAAATGCCTTTCTAGATTAAAGGAATAAAAATATTGATAAAGTTATAATTAATAGATTTAATTTCTATAACACAAGATAGAGAATTATGGGAATAATGAAATATCTGAAGTGTTTAAGAGTAAAGATGAAAATAGCTTGCAGACCTGGATGAGTGAACTCTAAATAGAAATTAAGTTTTGGTGCAATGTCTTGTTTAGTTATTGAGAAGCTGTTGAAATTAATGAGTTTGTAATTTACATTTGAAATAGTAGAAAAGTACAGTTATGCTGAGGTGTAGACATAATAATCATATAGCTCAATGTCTGGCATATATATTTTCTGGTCTAATTGCCATGAGCAACAAAAAATAATTTGGATTTTCAGTGAAAGATAATTATTTAATATTTTTTGTTTCTGTATTCATTTTTGTGTAAATGTGATAACTGATTCTATTACAAAATGGTTGACTATAATGTTTTCAAGTATTCTTTGAAAATTGTTAGACTTTTCATATTTTGTGTGTAATAGTTTATTGTAGAATAAATAACATTAATAAAAGAAAACGATGCCTGTATTAATTCATATAAGAAATGGCAATTTTTCTGAAGTAAATATAAACTTCAAAGAGAATATTCTTAAAAGCTGTAGTTTTAAGACAAATTAAAGTGGGTTGGTTTTGAAAGTTTAATGAGAATGATAGGTGGAGGCGTGGTGAACAGAGAAGATGAATATTAATGAGTAAATAATTAAAAATTGTAATTCATAATAATAAAAGTAAAAAAATCAATAAAAGAATTATATTTCATATAGAAGATAGGTATAGAGAAATTAACTTTCAGTATCCCCCCCCCTTTTTTTTTTTTTCATGTGTCAACTTTCAGTATTTGTGTACGTTTTGTTAAGAAAGTGTAATTTTTATTTTTTTTTTTCAAATGTACAATAAGATATATCAAAATATTCTGTTAGCATGGTCAATTAAAGGTTAGTAGACAGTGCAATGTTGTTGTCATTAATGAGTTGATAAAAATATTGATCATGTTAAATGTGAATGAAGAGTGAAAAAATAAGTTTGACTATTCATCATCATCATCAACCATTATCAATCCACTGCAGAATGAAGGTCTCTCCAAGTTTAATCCATCTTCTCCGATCTTTAGCTTCTCTTCTCCACATCACCCCTGCACACTTTCTTATTTCATCCATCCATCTCACATGTGGTCTCTTTCTGGGTATTTTACAATTTCTTGGAATTCAGTTTAAAATTTCAATTGTCCATCTATTATCATCTCTTCTAGCAATATGTCCAGCCCAACTCCACTTCAATCTTTTAATTTTTTCAATGAGGTCATTAACACCTGTTTGTTCTTTTACCCATACTTTGCATTTTCGATCTCTTCTTGCTACTCCCAACATACATCTCTCCATACTCCTTTGAGTGGTCTGAAGTCTCTGTATTGCTCTTCTATTAAGTGTCCAAGTCTCAGATCCATAAGTAAGAACTGGTAAAACACATTTGTTAAAAACTATCTTTTTCAAACACATAGGCATATTTCCTTTTAGTATCAAGTTATTTCTACCAAAAGCACTCCAACCAAGTTTAATTCTATGATTAATTTTATCCATTATGTTTCCATCTGTATTAATAATCTGACCAAGGTATTTTTAACTGTTAACTTCTTCTAATTCATCATAATCAATCTTTATTTTCATATTTTGAGCAAATCGATTAAACATTACTTTAGTCTTTTTAACATTTATCTTTAGTCCTACTTTTCTACTTTCATCTGATAACTCCTGCAACATTTCCTGCAGCTCTGAAGCATTATTTGCAAAAACAATTACATCATCTGCAAAATCTAAATGACTTAAATAATCTCCATTTACTTTCACTCCTTTAGTTTCCCATTTTAATCCACAAAATACTTCTTGCAGCATTACTGTAAAAAGTTTTGGAGATATGGAGTCACCTTGTCTTACACCTTTCTCAATGTTTACTTTCCCAGTATCATTATGCAATCTAATTGTTGCTGTTGCATTTTTATAAATATTCTTTAAAATATGACAATATCTTGGATCTATACCTTGATGATCCAATGCTTTAATCACTGAAGAAATGTTTATAGAATCAAATGCCTTTTCATAATCTACATATCCAAAACATAATGACAACTTATATTCATTTGTCCTTTATATAACTTCTCTCAATATCTTGATATGATCTACTGTACTAAAACCACTTTTAAATTCAGTTTTTTCTCTTGGTTGGTGAAAATCCAATGTTCTCTGTAGACGAGTTGTAATTATCTTAGTAAAAATTTTATATAAAACTGATAAAAGGCTGATAGGTCTGTAATTTCTAATATCTTCTTTATCACCTTTTTTTTTAATATTAATATTATTACTGCATTCTTCCGATCATCTGGTACATCTTTATCATTTAGACATTTGGTATATAACTTTGCTAAAAAAAAAAATTATTTCTTCACCTGCTTTTAATATATCAATTATAATTCCATCATTACCTGGAGCCTTTCCTTTCTTCATACATTTAATTGCATGTCTCACTTCTTCATTTAAAATTCTGGGCAATTCGGAAGATGTAATAGATATAGGAGGTAATTGTTCTTTATTACTATATAATTCTTGATAAAAAATCTTCTACCAATTTCATGATGTCATCTCTCTTTTTAGTAATAATTCCATCTTTTTTTCTTATTGCAGAGATAAATTTCCTACCAATACCAAAATGTTGTCTAACATTCTTGAGATTTTTATTATTTTCTACAGCTTTCCTTGCTAGTTCACAGTTATACTTTCTTATATCATTTTCAACTCTTTTCCGCACCGTTTTACAAAATTTGAGATATTCAATTCTTTTTAATGCATCATTTTTGTATATCTTCATATTCCTTCTTTTCTTCATAAATTCTCTAGTCTCAGTAGAAATTTTATTAGTCAACTGCTGCTTTTTCCTACCAGCTATCTTTGTTGCAGTTGTTAAAAGTGTATCAGTTATTTTCATATTAATTTCATTCAAATCTGAATCATGCTCAAAATCTACTAATACTTGAAACCGATTTGTAAGTTCTAATTAGATCAACTGTATATATTGTTTTTCGTAAAAATGTTTATCTCTCTAGTTTTACATTAACATGTATCTTACACCTTACTAATCGATGATCACTTCCTGTGTTAAATTTATTAAGAACATTACAATCTTGAAATATGTATTTCCTGTTAGTCAAAATATAATCCAATTCTGCTGTACCTTCATTTGGATGCTTCCATGTCCATTTTCTTTTAACATTTTTTTCAAAAAAAGAATTCATAATATAAAGTTTTTCTATTTCAGCAAACTCAACATGTCTATGTCCTCTCTCATTTCTATTACCATAACCAAAATTACCTACAGCACTTTCATCTTTCATTTGTTTACCAATTCTAGCATTAAAGTCTCCCATAACAATTTTATAATGTTGTTTACTCTGATCAAAAGCCTTTTGTACATCCATATAAAATCTTCTACTACTTCATCACTATGAGAACTTGTTGGGGCATAAACCTGAATTATCTGCATTTGGTATCTGCTATTAAGTTGTATAACTAATCTTACCACTCTGTCTGATACACCATCAATCTCCACAATATTGTTCTTCCACTTTTTATTTATAATGAATCCTACTCCACTTGTATTTCCAATATTTGTGCCTTTATAATAGAGTATATGTCCACTTTTTAAATCAATTGTCTCTTCACCTTTTCTTCTAACTTCACAAAGTCCAATAATGTCCCATTTAATATAAGACAGTTCCTCTTCTAATTCTTGCAATCTTCCTTCACTTGAAAGTGATCTGCAGTTGTAAGTACCTAAATAAAAAGTCATCATCAAATGGCAGCCTCGGTCTGCAATCAGGGGATTCTTAGCACCCTCTGCCTTTGGCCACCAACCGCTGCTCTGGTTGGTGACCCTGGGAATACGGGCCATGCTTTATTCTTGTCTGTCATAATTGTATATATGTATTGGAAAAAATATTTATCATTTACACAAACATTCATTCTGCCTTATCAGGCACTGAGAAGAAAGACTATGGTGTTTCTTGATCTTAAACTCAGAGGTAAAAAGCCAATAAACTCACCATGCTGGCTAATGCATGTTGGTGAGCAGCCCATCCATGTTTGTATACTATATGAATAATCACATAGTAATAACAGCTGCAATGACAAGAACGTATGGAGCGGACATTAGGAATTTGCCCTGCTCGGTTCCTTTAAGGCCTCCAAGAGGAATCAAAGATTCTCCTTTCAGTTAATAACAAACTCCTTTCTTATGAGTATTCCTATTCGAATCACAAGAAGATCTGCAGCTAAAGAAATAGGAGTATCCAAAATTAGATAGGAATGCAATTGGATCAATTGCTGTGAAAACAATAATATAATTAAATTGTTTTATCCAGTTTTTGATAATGAGCAGATATTGCTTAGAATTTCTATTTGAAGATGAGGATTAGCCTGTGCAATGTGAAATGCATAAAACGACAATGTAAATGAATGAAAAAAAAGATTGCCTTCAAATAAGTAATTAAAAACAATTTTCCAGAATATTATTCTGAAGTTGTCTTTTCAGATGTACCATTTAGAAAATCAAATTTTTTGGGGGGATGTGGGATTTTATAGTATCAATTCTTGCTGAAATTATCTCCGGTGTTTTTGAATCTGTCTCATCTACTGTAAGGGACTATTATTCAAAAGAATGTTTGTACTTTAAGCAAGTTAATTATTTATGATTTATTAATTAGAATTGTTTGTGAAATGGTTAGTTATTTTCCAATTTTTATTTTAATTTTAAAAAAGTTTGAAAGTGAAGAAGCATTCGTCAACTTGCTAATTTTTGGATTTAATTGTAAAGTTTTCAGAAAGTTTGATATTTGTAAACCAAATTTTATTAAGATAAAAAAAAATGTTTTCTTATCGACAGCAGTACCCTGATAAGTTTAGCTGCTTATAAATTGTCAGAATCAAGAGTAAAGCGATTAGGGATTGATTCTCATCTAACAAAAACTCAATTTGGTCTATTGAAAGGAATTATTGTGTTCAAACTGAATCTAAGATGCATAAACTATATATTAGCTCTTAAGTACTTAACCAATGTTTATACTTTGTATGTAAAATGAGAAGAAAAAATAAACAATCATATTTTATAAATATGATAGTTAACTTATTAAATAACAATACTTTAAATATGCATGGACTTTGGAAAATACATTAATTATATTGAATGTTAATGTTGTGCGAAGAGATTTTTATTTTTTTAAATTTTAACTGTAGTGCTATTCAAAATGGTAGTCACGCCATAAATTAGCTATAGATATTATTTATTTATACATTGGTATATTGAAAATTGTAGAGTTGATTCCGGGTGTTTCTTTAATATATATATATAACATGAACATAGCAATGTTAAATCTTTCAGATGAAATTTTTTTTGCCTGCTAAGATTGAATGCTGTTACAGTGACAAGACAAAGCCAAAGGTTTTTGAATTGAAACTCGGTATATTTCGTCCTCATCTGTGCACGAATGTCACGTGATCTCTCAGCCACCTAAGCATTCCATTGTATAAAAAAATATTTTGTTTTAACCATACTAAAAAAAATCAGATTTGTTTAAATAATTTTTTTTTCATTTTAATAATAATAATGACGCTGTAATAAATAACTAACATAAAAACAGTTTTTAATAAAAGAAAATTTTATTTAACATGTTCTAATAAAAGAAACATACATTTTTTATTAATAAGCCATAAATTTCTGCTGTACATTTTAATACACAACGATCTATTTCTGCCAGCAGACGGTTTTGTTACCCAACTGTGAATAATTTTAAAATCTAAAAATGATAGTGTAAAAACATGAGTTCAACAATGATTTATAACTAGGTTTAAAAAATACAATAATTTTATAAAAATTTATTCAAAATGTTATCCCAAATCACTTACATGTAGCAATGATGTTTTAAAATAATATATTTTTAATTTATCTATTTAAATATATACTTAGTTATAAAAATTCTGATGGTATCATTAATTTTTGAATCACAGCTTGAATTCAAGTCAGGATTACAAGTAAAAGATTTTAAAGTTAAGGAATTTTTAATGCAAGCATAGAACTTTTAAACAAGTACTCAGTAACCAGTGAATAATGATAAATAATCTATTTTTCATGAAAAGTATAATCTTAGATTAGCCTATGATAATAAGATGGATATCAAGATTCTGATCATTAAAAAGCCATAAAACAAGTTATTTACTGATAAAAAATTTGTAACTCATCTATTCTAACTTTAATATATGATTACATGAAGGATACATATCATTAATACAAACTAAAAAGGCACACAATATGGGCATTTAAAAATTTCTTCAACTATATAGCCCTACAATCTTACCCAAGAACTATAATTATTTTTTTCTTCTGAGAGATAGGTGAATAAAAAAGGGGAGTAAGTTTATGCAATAAAAAAGTTATTCTTCATTAATACAAATCACAATTACTGATCTTGTCACAATAAAATCTGTTGTCAAATTGTTAGTTTTCATATTGAACTTGTTATCAATATATATATATATTGATAACAAGTTCAATATATATATATATTCTCAAAATATATTTATATTGATAACAAGTTCAATATGAAAACTAACAATTTGACAACAGATTTTATTGTGACAAGGTCAGTAATTGTGATTTGTATTAATGGAGAATAACTTTTTTATTGCATAAACTTACTCCCCTTTTTTATTCACCTATCTCTCAGAAGAAAAATGCTAAAAGGAAATGGACATGGAAGCATCCAAATGAAGGTACAGCAGAATTGGATTATATTTTGACTAACAGAAAATACATATTTCAAGATTGTAATGTTCTTAATAAATTTAACACAGGAAGTGATCATCGATTAGTAAGGTGTAAGTTACGTGTTAATGTAAAACTAGAGAGACAAAAATTATTAAGAAAAACAATATTTACAGTTGATATTCCTAATCTTCAGAAACATTCTAATGAATTTAAATTGGAACTTACAAATAGGTTTCAAGTGTTAGGAGATTTTGAACATGATTCAGATTTGAATGAAATTAATATGAAAATAACTGATACACTTTTAAAAACTGCAACAAACATAGCTGGTAGAAAAAAGCAGCAATTGACTAATAAAATTTCTACTGAGACTAGAGAATTTATGAAGAAAAGAAGGAATATGAAGATATACAAAAATGATATATTAAAAAGAATTGAATATCTCGAATTTTGTAAAATGGTATGGAAAAGAGTTGAAAATGATATAAGAAAGTATAACTGTGAAATAGCAAGAAAAGCTGTAGAAGAAAATAAAAGTCTCAAAAATGTTAAACAACATTTTTGTATTGGTAGAAAATTTACATCTGCAATAGGAATAAAAGATGGAATTATTACTAAAAAGAGAGATGACATCATGAAATTGGTAGAAGATTTTTATCAAGAATTATATAGTAATAAAGAACACGTACCTCCTATATCTATTATGTCTTCTGAATTGCCCAGAATTTTAAATGAAGAAGTGAGACATGCAATTAAGTGTATGAAGAAAGGAAAGGCTCCAGGAAATTATGGAATTATAATTGATATATTAAAAGAAGCAGGTGAAGAAATAGAAACAATTTTAGCAAAGTTATATACCAAATGTCTAAATGATAAGATGTACCAGAAGATTGGAAGAATGCAGTAATAATATTAATATTTAAAAAAGGTGATAAAGAAGATATTAGAAATTACAGACCCATCAGCCTTTTATCAGTTTTATATAAAAATTTTACCAAGATAATTACAACTCGTCTACAGAGAACTTTGGATTTCCACCAACCAAGAGAACAAGCTTGATTTAAAAGTGGTTTTAGTACAATAGATCATATCCAGGTATTGAGAGAAGTCATAGAAAGGACAAATGAATATGAGTTGTCATTATGTATTGGATTTGTAGATTATGAAAAGGCATTTGATTCTATACACCTTTCTTCAGTGATTAAAGCATTGGATCATCAAGGTATAGATCCAGGATATTGTCATATTTTAAAGAATATTTATAAAAATGCAACAGCAACAATTAGATTACATAATGATACTGGAAAAATCAACATTGAAAAAGGTGTAAGACAAGGTAACTCCATATCTCCAAAACTCTTTACAGCAGTGCTGCAAGAAGTATTTTGTGGATTAAAATGGGAAACTAAAGGAATGAAAGTAAATGGAGAGTATTTAAGTCATTTATATTTTGCAGATGATGTAATTGTTTTTGCAAATAATGCTTCAGAGCTGCAGGAAATGTTGCAGGAGTTAGCAGATGAAAGCAGAAAAGGAGGACTAAAGATAAATGTTAAAAAGACTAAAGTAATGTTTAATCGATTTGCTCAAAATATGAAAATAAAGATTGATTATGAAGAATTAGAAGAAGTTAACAGTTAAAAATACCTTGGTCAGATTATTAATACAGATGGAAACATAATGGAGGAAATTAATCATAGAATTAAACTTGGTTGGAGTGCTTTTGGTAGAAATAACTTGATACTAAAAGGAAATATGCCTATGTGTTTGAAAAGGATGGTTTTTAACAAATGTGTTTTACCAGTTCTTACTTATGGATCTGAGACTTGGACACTTAATAGAAGAGCAATACAGAGACTTCAGACCACGCAAAGGAGTATGGAGAGATGTATGTTGGGAGTAACAAGAAGAGATCGAAAACGCAATGTATGGGTAAGACAACAAACAGGTGTTACTGACCTTATTGAAAAAATTAAAAGATTGAAATGGAGTTGGGCTGGACATATTGCTAGAAGAGATGATAATAGATGGACAATTGAAATTTTAAACTGGATTCCAAGAGATTATAAAAAACCCAGAAAGAGACCACATGTGAGATGGATGGATGAAATAAGAAATTGTGCAGGGGTGTTGTGGAGAAGAGAAGCTAAAAATCGGAGAAGATGGATTAAACTTGGAGAGACCTTCATCCTGCAGTGGATTGATAATGGTTGATAATGATGATGATATATATATACTCCTGGTCAATAGATTAAAATTTTAGAATAAATATTATAAAAAATGATGAAATTAAAATTTTAAAATAGGTATTGATTAGTATGGATATTTGAGAACATGAATCTCACTCTAAGCTTTTCAATGTCAATGTTCCTCTAGTGCAAAAAAAGACAATAGGAGTAGAAGACTAAATTAATTATTTATTTTAAACTCATATAGATGGCATAGGTCCAGTTTAAAAGGCAATATGGACATTCCATTTACTTTAGATTATTCAAAATTTAAATACTATTTAGTCACATTTTTTACATAAACATTGGACTTGGGTGTGATTTTTTAATGTAATGATAAATGATGGTTGTACACTTATAACATTAAGCACATGTTTAAAGTAATGGAGAAATATATTGTCAGTAAAGTCATGTATTTAAAAAATACTTAAGAATATTTTGTAGAAATAAATTAATTTCATATATATGAGGGGGGAATCCAAAAATAATTATAATAATTTTCGGATACATATGCTTCTCATAGTATATGCTTCTGCTCCTACATACCTCTTTCTGAGACCTTTCTGCATTAATCTAACACATGATATTACCAGGTGAAATAGTGGTAGCATGTAGCCTATTTTTATGTAAAGTTCACTTTAAATATTTATCAATTTTTGTAATGACTGAAAAGTTGGAACAATCAAAAATTGGAGGGGGGAATTGTAAGAAAAATGCTGAGAAAACATTTGTAATCTTGAAACAGATTACAAGCAAGTTGTCCAGGGATAAAAAAAAGTTTATGAGTAGTTTAATGGAAGTGACAAATTCACCATGATCCAAATAAATGTAGTGTGTGATGTCACATGTTAAGATAATGCTGTTTCTTTTTTTGATACAAATGGCAATTCAAAATGGTCAAGTGTTGTATTTTAAGTTCTGAAATATTTTCAAGATATGGTAAAATGTAAATTTTTGTTTTGTGATAAAATGAGAAGTGCAATCTTCATCATGACAATATCATCAGTGCACAAAACCATGAGTATGAAACAATTTCCTAATAAAATTCAGCATGACCCAGCTTAATTGTCAGTCATATTTTCTCTTGAGCTCACTCTGTACAACTTCTTTTAATTTTCTCAAATAAAAAAAGTCTCAAAGAATATTTTTTGCAGACTTAGAAGTGGTGAAGAGAAAACAATGCAGGTATTAAAAGTCATCATTTTGCAAGAGTTCCCAGACTACTTTGAAAAGTAAAAAACTCATTTATCCCAGTGTATTGCATCAAATAGGCAGCACTTTGAGGGTGATTAAATTTATAACACTCAAAAACAAATAAACAATTTGTTTATTATAAAAGTCCAGTTACTTTTGTTTGTGCCCTTGTATGTGTGTGTATTTGAATATTAAAAATATTTGAAGATAACAAAATACTAGACTAATTACTTATTTCATTTACCATCCTTATCAAATAGCTACATGTCTTATTGTCTTATATAAATTTTGATTACAATGTCATGACTATACTAATGACATCTTGCTTCAAATTATTCTGTAAGATGTGGAATTATTCAGACCTACGTATAAAACAAAGATTAGGAGATATTATTTTGAAGAAAAGACTGATCTGTGATTCACATAGGATACCAGAAAATCATGGATTCAGCAGCCATAGGAATATGGAACCTTTCCTAATGGTTATAAAAGTTTGTCTCATAATGCAATTTTTGTTTTTACTATTAGTATATCAACATTTATCTAATTATTCCAGGTTAATCTAGAACCATTTACTGTAGATAATCTCCTAAGATATCTATTTATTAATAAATACTGAGAAGGTTATCTATATGTCAGATTTCTAATAAAATTAAGCCTGTTTGTAACCAAAAACTTTCCAAGATTAGCCTAACCTGGATTCCAACCCAGGTGTAATCAAAGTGATTGAGAATGTTCCATTAGGCCATTATACACTTTTCAAGAACAGTAGAAAACAAGTAACTAAAATTTCAATATATTAAAGAGGTGTATTTTGAAAAACAATTGCCAAACGAAAATTAATGTTCATAATTAGAAATATTGAAATAATATATACATACACTCCAAAATTATAGTGTGAAAGTGATTTAATATTGAAGTTTTTTTTATTAAAATAAAAAATAATCATCAAATTTATAATTCAACTCAATTCAATATTTATTAAGTACACTTCAACACTAGTTGAGTTGCAAAAAACAAAAATTATATACATATAATTCTACATATATCATAATACATTATTTTGAATTACATTTCAATTCTTTTTTAATGTTAGTAATAAAACAATTACAAAAAATATCTATATTAATACATTATTGATTATATATTTTTTTGCATTCTATTAATGGATGATTTGTTTAAAAATAAAGTACTACTTTTTCTAATATTAAAAGTATGCATTTATCTTAACAAGTGAGTAGGTACTTTTAATTCTATTTTAGATATACAAGCACTAATATCATTTTTTCCACTAACTAATTTTTTTAACATTATCATATCTTTTAGTATTCTTCTGACATCTAAATGTTCACCCTTTATTAATCTAATAAATGCTTTCTCCATATTATCAATAAAAATTAAATTCCAATTCTATATAATAGAATCATATTCTAAGACAAAAATAATAAGATGACAGAATAATATATAGTTAATATAAGGGGAAATATATTTTCCATATCTCGATACATTCCATTCATTTACGAGCTTTATTTATAATATGCCTTATAGGTCCACTAAATGTAAATTGCTTACAAAACAAGATCCACAAATCAGAAACAATCTATTTATAAGCAATATAATTTTTTTTTAAATTCTATAATGAGATACTAACCTGTTAGTTTGATTAGTATAAATAATAATACTTATTTTCTTACATTTATCTGCATGTTATTAAATTTACACCATTCATTAAAATGTTCAATATCTCTTTGACAGGCTATTAGTAACTATTAAATTGTTATTAAATTTATAACTAAATATCATTTTTATGCAACAAAAAAAGTAGAAAACATTTTTACTTGATTTCACGATTAAAAATAAATTTACAGAAAATAAAATCACCATATTGAGAAATGCTATCTCCTAAGAAAAACATTTTATTGGAATTAGATTTCAGATATAAAAATAAGTAATACTATATTTTAAAATTGAGCAATTTGTATTTCTTTGGTAATTTTAATACAAAATAAAAGTCAAAGGTCTAAAAACAGACTTGAACTTTGTAATTTTATTTTTATAAATGTTTTCAAAAAAATATTGTGATAACAAAAACATAATATATATATATTTATCTTTGAATAAATTCTAAAATAGAAATCCAATAGGTTAAAAAAAGGTTTTATTATACATTTACTTGTATAAATTAATTAAAATGTGTGTTTTGCATTTTAGGTATTAGAGTAAAAAAAGAGCAGGTTTATTTTTTTATTTTTGAATAAACCTAATTAAGAAATTAAAGAATTTACTAAAAACATGAGTAAAATCTCTCTAAAAATGTATGTGCAGTTATTATAAAACAATTCTAAAAATATTTATTATGAACCTGAAAATTGCTAGACAGTTCATGAATATGCGATTACAGTATGGTGACTTTTTATTGTAATGTACCGACACGATGCTTTATTACTACTGCTGCTACTGCTACTACTACTACTACTCTTGCTCTCCTCCTACTACTGCTGCTACTATTATTATGATGATGATGATGATGTTTCAAAAAGGAACTTTATTGGACTATGCAGTATCTACAGATATTTCAGATTGTGCATGGATGTTTACATTTGTATTTAGTTGATTTGCGGAAGCATGTTGATTTGTATATGTACATAGTACATATTAGAGGGTAACATTTTTAAAAAGGCCAAATACTTATGATGATATAACAAAATTTAGTATTATAATTCTGAAGATTTTTGCTTTGATTGATGTGAGAGATCTGTGGGACTTAGGTTTGTGGTTATTGTCCATTTGCATTGGGACAATTTTGAAAACAAGTAACAAATTATATAATTCTCAGTGTTTGAATCATGAAGTTTGCAAGTCTTTTGCTATAGTTCTACCTTCTAAAATTGAACAGGATCAAGATCTATATTCAGAGACTATTTTTATGAATTACATATGTATACAATGTACAAGTTTGTTTTCACTAAATATGCTGTATTTGTTTGTGATTTTTATTTACAGTTAATGGAGTTTCAATATCATGTTTAAATCTCTATTGATTTTGAGGGTAGTGTCTTTAATTTTTGCAAATATCTGTGATTAGCTTGTTTAGCATCTGATATGGGTAGCAGATTGGCTTGTAGTGAGTTTATCCTGATTGTTTGATATTTTTTCCTACAGTGATTATTATGTATTTTTTAGCTTATTATAAGTCTGTCTGTTGTTCAGTAGTGACCAAGTAGTGGCATGTACATCCAAATGAGCTATTTTGCTACCTCTGATTTTCAACTGTGACATCTTATTGTGATAGTTAGAGGGATGTCATCTTATATTATTGTTTAAGGCAAAGGTGCATCATGTGCACAAATATGTATATAGGATGAATGTGGCTGTATGCACTGTGAGATTGAGTTTCTATGATATGCATCAATGATTTGTTGTATTGAGATGTCAGGTAACTTATGTGTGGTTCACATTATCCTTCAAGTCTCTGATAATGTTGAGTATTAGTTGTTGTGTGTCATTGGCACAGTGACATAGTTCACAGAATGAATCAGTGGTAGTGTACAGTTACCAGGAATGGAGGAAGTAAGTTGTTGTTAAATATGAATTTTGATTTTGATGATGAAGTCACAGAATTTACATTTTTGCAGTTGTGAAGTAGCTTTTTATTGTTGATCCCCAACATTGGAGAAGGGTTGTTGGTGACTATTTCTTGATGTAGGAGGGTATACATCTGCCAATATGTGTATTTGTTAATGAATTAGGAAGGTATCTAGGTAGCTGGTGTAGATGATTGATGACAGGTATGATTTCTGTGGAGCTGTGTCAATTGTTATGATTTGAAGCAGGAATTGTATGTGCGGCTGTTGGCTGTTTGGTGAATACTATTGCAATGGGGTAGATTCTTCTGTGTATTGAAGTTTCTGTGACAAATGATTGGCTAGATCACAGAGATATTGAACTGTAAAATGGCTAAAATGCACTAATATGAATTGAGGGATAGCATACTTTCCAGGATGACATTTGTTTAAGATAGTGGCTAGTTTTATGCTGAATGCAGTGGTATTAAATGGAGTTATTGGGTTTTTTATGAGACAAAAAAATCAGCAAGAAGTTTGGATAGGTTGATTTGCTTGCAGTTTATGTTTAAAATATGAGTAGATAGACATTATCATGTTGTAGCCTGCATATGTGATTCTTGTCAGAATTGATAGCCACTCAAATTCTGATAATAGGTAGGTATCCCAATGCCCATCTTATGTAGCCATTGATCCAGGTATGTTGTTCGATAAGGCATATCTTGATTTTTTTTAAACTTTAAATAATTTTTAAAGAGTATTGTACATATTGCAGTATGTTTGCATAAATTTATGCTTATATATATATATATAAAATTTGTGCAAGGTAACTCTTATGCTACTATTTAAATCTAGCCTAACTAATCTCAAATCCTACTATCAAGATATCTCCTAACGTATTGTTCAATTTTACCTCTTTTTAATTAATATGTAAAATGTAATTTGCTCTTAAATGATTTCTATATATTTAATTTTCTCTCATATGCTTTAACTTTCTTTAACTTTGGTGTGGTCATTTATTTATGTATTTATTACTTAATTTTATATGTCTATTTTAGTTATTAATATGCCAATCTCAAGCAATCTGACAAGTTGAATTTTGTAAAATCTTTTCTTTCTTTTTTTAAGTAAACCTTCATGAATTAAGGTTATTAATGTCCTCTTAAAGCATAATGCATTATTAATACGTTCATCAGATTGTTTTTATGAATCAACATTTTAGGTTTGTTTTTAGAATAAAAATTTGTTATTTGTTTAACTCTGAATTCTACCCAGGGAGAATCCAGAACTTTGGCTATTGAATGCTCTGAAACTTTATTTATTTTACAAATGTTATTTATTTATTTCTGAAAAGGTGACCTATTATTTGTTTTCTATATAACTGCTAGTTTTACTTTATTTTTCATACTCTTAAAATGTCAAATACAGTACTTAAATATTCCAGTTATTATAAAATCAATGAAGGTGGGATTAAAATGAGGGTGATCAAATCTTAACATATATTTTATGAAATGAAATCTAATTCTCTCTATATATATCCAGTGGCGTAGCATATTATTTATATACATTATGGCATTTAAACAGGGGTCATTTATTTTTAAAGCAGTAAATCTTATTCACTGTTGTTAATGACATTTATCCATATTGCATTACTGACATTTGGCCCATCTTCATGAATATAGATTGAACCCATAGATTTCTCCTTATTTCCTGTCCTGTGGATAGTTGACCTTCCCAGGACTTATTTCATATAAAAGGGCCTCTGGTGGTGATTCCAGTATGCCTGGTGCACACTAAGCTTAACCACTTTCTTCATATAAAGGGCCTCTGCATGCTGGTGACATCCAGGCATGCCTTATCCACATTTCTCTAAGAACTGCCTAAGAAGGGGGTCTTATATTTCATTTTTCACCCAGAAGCATGATCTTTTCCTATTATTCTTTGCTACAATGTCAACTGCAAACTTCTTCGTATTATTATTTCTTTTGCTTCATGACCCAGTTTTGATGTTGTAATATTAAAATTGTGTTCTGCTCAAAATATATATAAATGCCAACTACTATTAGTTTTATTAATTAAATTTATTTCAATCTTTTACAATCCCATCATCGTAATTTGTTATTTATGTATTTAAGAGTATTTATTTGCCTTGGGGAAAATAACGCATTTTTCTTACCAACGCTAATTAAAAGAATTTTCATTAAATATTTTGTCATATAATCAAATATGTTTTCAAATGTATTTTATTTATTTTCACAACCATAATGGTGTGAAATCATAACCATAATGGTATGAAAATAGTTTGTTATATCTATAATGAATCTCGGAATGCTCCCCGAAATAATGTTAGTCACCGTGTTTCAGAACCATAACCCAAAGCACTAATAGCAATTTTATGTAAATTCTTTCTAATAATTGATTGGCATCTTAATATTGGACCCTCCAATGATATGTGTTTATGTATAGTATATGTCATTTAATTAATAAAAGAGCATATGAGAAATATAAGTGTGATATGTAATTATCTACTGTTTGGTATCATTCATGCACATACTAATGTATGCAATTAATTCATAATGTATATAATAATTTGTTATCATATTAAACTATTTTTATTATCTAACTTGTTTGAGTAGTTTGAAATTTTTTTTCTCCACTTCCAAAGATACAGCTATGTGTATATATATTTTAGTTAAGTCATAGTTAATAGATGTCTCATTGTCTTCTCTGCTTGCTAGTGGGCCAGACTTAGGAATTAATTCTCATGTGCCATCATTGTTATGTTATCCATTAGGAGTTTGATCTGGGGCTTAGGGATTGGGTTCAAATTCAAGTTGGTACCTGATCTAAATCTTGGGCTGGACTGGGTTTGAAGTACATTTGGTGAGTTCCAGCTCATGTTAGATTAATAAACATGTTTTGACCAGTACAATAGATTGGAGCTACTGGAAAATGAATGTATAGATTTTTCTTGTGAGTCTTATATATGTTGGTTACCTGTTAGTAGATAATGTATAATTTGATTTGCAGTGCAATGTTTTGTGAGGTGGCTGCTTTGTCCAGAGGTATAGCATTGTAGTCTTAACCCTCTGATGTAAAGACAAAGCATGGTGTCTTGGATCTTGATCTGTGGTAGGTATGTTCTCAGAAATTTACATTGGCATTTAGATTTAATTTCAACTTGAAATTGTTGCTATAAATGAGTGTAAGTATATCATTTAAATATATTAAATTAAAAGCTAAAACTTTCTAAAATGGTTCCATCATATGCTGGAAATTTTGAGCAATATAGCTGAAGTATGTGTTTTTAATACACCTGTATTGTAGTTTTGTGAGTCTGTATCCACCACGCCAATACACAGTTTCTTAATGTTGAGACTTGAGTTTGAAATCAGCTTTTTTGATATTCACCAAAAAATTTGACTTTCTGATATCTTGAGTTATGGTTTGCTATTCATAGCACTGTATCCCAAAGTCCATGTAATGTTAAAGTTTTGTAGCTGAGATTTTCATCTGTATCTGATAATAACTGATAATACAATAGACTGAGAGAGAAAAAATCTTTTGAATGAATTAAAGAGGGTTCTTGGTATGGTGTTATTAAAACTGGCACTTACTATATGTAGAGCTTCTGTATGGAATGCATGCAGAGGTGTCTCAGCTCTCATTGATTTTCAGGTTAAGATTATTGATTTCTTTTTGATTACTTTTGTTAAATTTAAGTGTCAAGAAGTATTAACAGATAAACTTGTTATGTTTTGAGTTAATTGTTTGAACATCAGACTTGGTAGCATTGGCATATATTTTGCTTGAGTTTAAAATCATCATTTTTGTGAGAGTTGCTTCGGCACCAGCCACTTGGTCACCTGACTAGGTGGCCATCATTATCAATAAAAAATAGTTGATTCTTTAGCAGATTATCTTAATTATTTTAAAATGTGAACTGATACTTACTTCTATTGTTTGAAATTTGATTCCAACTTATTATATAAAACTTTTATTGTAAAATGAACAGGCTTTTGTTTTTTCAGGTTTAAACCCAGACACTTGAACAACATCTTGCTAGCAATGACTAAGCTTTGTCATTATTATTGCTTTATCTCCGAAAGCTTTCTTAAAATATGTTTTTTTAAATAATAGTGCTTAGCAGTGTTTCATCTATTACAATATGGTGATTTATTGAATGTAAAAACATCATTTTTTCTTTTATTCAAATTACTTATTATGCTAATAGTAGAGAATGATAGTTATTTGGAAATCTCATTGATTTAAAAAAATATTAAAAAAAAAAAGACGGTTGATTTTTATATATTATAATATTGAATTTATCTAATTTATTAAAAAACTGCATAATATCCCAAGAGATTGCTGGTTTAAAAAAAAACAGTGCACAAGAAAAAATGAGTTAAACAAAATCTATCATTACTATAATGAAAGTGTCCCTTGAGCAATCTAAAAAAAATCCAACAAATGACAGCATATTCCCCAAAAATGGACAGCAAGGGAGGCAATTCAAGGAGAAATGGGATGGTTAAGTTTTCATATGAGAGATGCAAATAGTAAAATGAAAATGCTTGGTAGATTGCAATTTATGGATAATAAAAGAATAGCCAAAATAGGCAACAAGATGGGTGAGAAAGGTAATGCGCTATGCAAAAGATTTGGATAAAGAATTTATATCAGTATATTTGTACAAAAGATGGGATGATTGTGTTAGGAGAATTGTTGAGTATTATAATGGAAAGGGGTGATTGTGTTAGAAGAATTGTTGAGTATTATAATGGAAAGGAATGAGATAAAATAATAGATTTATTAATAAAGAATAGAGAGTTAGAGAGATGGAGAACTAGTATGGAGAGTAAAAAGAGTTTAAATATATATAGAAATAAACAGAATATTAGGTGCGAGTTAATATATGATAATAGTAAGGAAAGTAGTTTATTGTTTAAGGCTCAAATGGGATCTTTAGCAACAAGAGAATATACATGTAAATGGAAAAATGTGGGTGATTTAGTCTGTAAATTATGTAAGGAAGGAATGAAAAATATTAGGCATCTATTAATTGAATGTAAATGCTTGAAAATAGAAAGGACACATATAATGAAGTTATAGAAGAATAAATATGAAAAAAGTGACTATACAGAAAGTGGATTATTGGTTTTTATGCTGGGTTTGGGAAAAGATAAGGGGGATTTAGATTATAGGCCATAGAGTTGATAAAGATTATGTTGTGGAAATGGGATGGAGCAGAATATGGAAAAACTTAGACTGTGGAATGTAAAATAAAGTAGCTAACAGGTTTCTCTGGGCATAATTGCTGAGAGATTCTTGACTTTGTTTAAGAAGAATCTACAATACATCACATCACTCATATGATTACAAAAATTCACTTAACAACACCAATTTATAAAAATTTAACCTATCTAAATAACATGTCTAAACTAATTGCAGATAAACAAATAGCAATTATATCTCCAAAATCCTAAATTATAATAGTATAGTCAATTAGAATGTTGTACTTCATAAATATATCATTCAAGAAATTGACTCAGTAGAAAAAGAATAGTTGGTGGTTAGCAGAAAGCTTGGGTTTATGTTTGACTGATGAAGGGAAAAAACTGTTATAATATTCAGAAGTGTTTGAATAATGATTATAGTGTAATATCAAAAATTACAATAATAAAAGTACTTTTACTAAACAATGTTTTGTTCATTTTTCTATAAAAATGTCTTTTGTGCTTACAATTTTTATACAAAAGTAAAATAACTTTAAAAAACATCCATTTAGATAATGACATTTATATCCAGTTGAGCCAACTGTAGACTGAACATCTTTAAAAAATATCCTAGCATAATTGAATATTATTTTATCATTTTTAAATTTGTATTTGAATCCCAGATAATACATACAGCAAATTAACTCACTACTACATAGATAGATAGATAGATAGATAGATAGATAGATAGATAGATAGATAGATAGATAGATAGATAGATAGATAGATAGATAGATAGATAGATAGATAGATAGATAGATAGATAGATAGATAGATAGATAGATAGATAGATAGATAGATAGATAGATAGATAGATAGATAGATAGATAGATAGATAGATAGATAGATAGATAGATAGATAGATAGATAGATAGATAGATAGATAGATAGATAGATAGATAGATAGATAGATAGATAGATAGATAGATAGATAGATAGATAGATAGATAGATAGATAGATAGATAGATAGATAGATAGATAGATAGATAGATAGATAGATAGATAGATAGATAGATAGATAGATAGGTAGGTAGGTAGGTAGGTAGGTTGATAGATAGATAGGTAGGTAGATAGATAGATAGATAGATGAATGATAGATAGATAGATAGATAGATAGATAGATAGATAGATAGATAGATAGATAGATAGATAGATAGATAGATAGATAGATAGATAGATAGATAGATAGATAGATAGATAGATAGATAGATAGATAGATAGATAGATAGATAGATAGATAGATAGATAGATAGATAGATAGATAGATAGATAGATAGATAGATAGATAGATAGATAGATAGATAGATAGATAGATAGATAGATAGATAGATAGATAGATAGTAAAAATGAGAAAATAATATCTATATAAACTGAGATAATGTTTAACTTTTGACATTGCCAAAAAACTATCAATTACTATTAATTGACAAACCTGAAGACTAAAAAAGTTTGTTGGAGTTTTTTGTTAAAATAAAAGGTAGATCCAACAAGTGCTGCTATAGGTTAATGAGAAAACTTGTTTAGCCTCAGGTATGGTCAATTGATAGTAGTTGATAGTTTCTTGGCAACATCAAAAGCTAAAAGTTATTTCTATTTGCATAAATATTTCCTCATTTCTATTTGTTATTATAATAACAATCCATGGAAATATTTAATTCATATGTATATATACATTGTAATCTTATTCAGGCAACTATGTTGATCACCAACCAACTGCAGCCTTAATTCTCAGTCACAGTTATACAACATAGGTGACCGCATGGAGGTTCCAAAGAACCATACAAGTTCCAAAAGAACCATACAATCTAAAACATTATACACCAAAGCAGGCTGGCATCATAATACCTATGGATTTTTTATATTTCAAAGAATGAATCCTTTTATAGACTAAATATATTATAACATAAATATCAATATTAAACATCTCAAGTTCCTATTCAAATCTAAATCTCGGGTTGTTCTTTAAATCTAAGGTTCATATATGATTCAAATCTTAAGTTCTTATCTAATTCCAATCTTAGGGTTCTTATTTTATCCACATTTCAGGGTTTTATTCATATTTGATATAATAAATATATTACTTTGACTAACACTTAAATAAAATTAAATGAAACAACAACTTAGGCTCTTAAACACAAGATATTATTATTTTCTTCTTATAATTTTATAATCTTATATCTTGTTTTTAAATTAAATGAGAAAGTGGGAATAGAAAGTATTCAAGTATCTGAATACTTCAAATAACTTTTGGCAACCAATAAAAAATACTCTCAAAATATTTTATATTCTTCATTTATGAATATTCATCTTCATATAACTTGTGGATAACTCTTATTAAAATATCTTGATGTATAACCTAATACCAAGCAAAGTAAAAACAATACAATAGGCAATAAGGATACATTAATCCCACCCACTACATCATTAAATATACTTGTAATAAAAGACAAATTAACATAGTATTTTATTTTAAATAATACAGGTATAAAAAAATAATAAATGAATTGAATAAATAATTTTAATATCACTTTTGAAATGATCTCTTAAATTCAATAATGTTTCATGTAAATTTATTAAATGGATTTTCTGAATAAACTGATGTTATGATGTCAATAAAAACAAACACATTTAATAAATAAATAATATTTACTTACAATATGACATGACTTTAACAATACAATAAAATAAAAGCAAAATAATACAATATAGTAATTATAGCAATAAGCTGTAAATGTAGCAGTACTAACTACTGCCAGCATAAGTATTTCCTTAAAGTAAAATATATCCTCAATTAAATCCTTGTAAACATGATAATTAAATTTACACTGGATTTAAGAAGTTTTCACATTTTATCTGAAAGACTAATTAATTAGCAATTATTCACAAAGAATAGCAAACATATGCCTTTAAAGTGGCCACTATAAAACTAGATTTGAAATCAGTGCATAAATATAATTCTTTTGATAATACTAACATAGTTGAGTATTAGATACAAATAATTTATATAGGTTTTATATGATATGCATATGCAGGGTGGAATAATAATAAAGCTCAATACTCTCAAAGAATTAATATACCTGAAAATAACTTGAAGTAGAGCTATACGATTTTCATATCTGTACATACCTTAAATGTGCTTTCAAAAAAAACTTACAAGGCAAATGGATGCTAATAACTAAAGTGACACCTGGTAACATGACCTGGAAGTGCCAAAGAAGGCACAATCTCAACTCTGGAGGGGCTTAATAAAATTCAAGAGCAATAGAAACCATCAATATAATTGCCACAATTGATGATTGTATATCAATAATGAATAAACAATGCATGGATTATCAATTTCTATGAAAATTTGCCCTACACACATTCTCATATGAACATAAACATACATACTTTAGCTAAAGAAATGTGCAAACCAATATAAAATAATTGCAAGGCAATATCATACAATAAGAATTAAAAACTATCTTAACTTACACATCGACTTCAAACAATATATTCATCTGCATACTAAGCATGCAAAAACTGTTTACTCTGTGCTCATTAATACACTTTAACAATACTGGAATTTAAATTCTGAGAATTCTTAACACATTGTAATAAAAACTCTTTTACCTGGAAGTTCACTCAAACCAAATTTTCATTTTTAACACATATATTATCATAAATATATCCAACATAATACAAAGCATAATAATAATAATAATAATAAATTAATAATGCCTAAATAATAATTATAATAAAGCAATAATAATAATAATAATAATATTTTTTAAAACACACTACACTTATATTATTGCATTTAAATAAGCTTGAGAATATATGAGTTCTTTCATTTAAATAAATTGTAAATAACTCTTCTAAACATAGGAGTTGGATTATTTTTTATAAAGATAAAATAAAATATTTCACAGCTTTATTAATACATAAATAATATTTTAAATACAAGTAATCAATGAATAATTAAATAAAAGTGGGAATTTCTTGAAATATTGGCTGCATTTTAAATTTTAAATGAAGAAGAGTGATTAATAAAACAAATACAGGCAAACTCTTTTATAAGCAGGTAAGAGTGATGCTTCCATGACAAAAATTTATACAATAATTTAGCAATATTAATAAATGAAGTGAATTCAAATTATTTCTTTTCTGCAGAATAATAAAACATATTTTAAATAAATAAATAGGTAAATTACTGAATTTCCAAGATAGTATTTTATTGGTATTTGATACAATACAATTATTTAACATTTTCTTCAAGATATTAAAAATATCGGCATGAATAACAATTTCCTTTATCTTAATTAAATGAAAACTTTAAAATGATTATACTTTATTTTTTCCTTTGGATTTGTAATTTATTTAAAATAATGCATTATAACATTTATTTTAATAACTGATGTTATAATAACTTGAAATACAGTTTATTGTAAGAATGTTTTAACAATTATTGCCTTAAAACATTTTTAAAATTGTCTGCAAATAAATAACTTTCCTTAAAGTAAGACCCTTAGTAAAATGTCAGCACAATCATATTAATATTTATAATTAATTATATAACTCATTAAGACTTTAAAGAATGAAATATTAATTAACTGTTTGTTTTTTTAAATAAAGTCGAGAATTAGCTAAAAGTTCATAAAAGTGGTAAAGCAAACATACATATCACTTCTTCATTGTAGAAGCTTATTATAGTATTTCCATACATTTAACATGCTTTAAAAATTCCTCTGTAACAATAAAGCTTGTTGTATATTTCCAAGATAAATATTATCCATAAGAATATGCACAGCCCAAAGTAGACGTGCTCAAATGACTTTTAAAGTTTTAGCAGCACATTACTTAATTAAAAAATATTTTAAAAGTTGAGAAGTTATCATTAGAGTAATCTTTTATTTTTCTGTTTTTCCTTTTAAATGAGTATGTGTTGTCAGAAAAAACAATTCATTTTATGATATGGTGTTACATAATCAATCAGCTCTTGTTATTGGACAGAATTTTAAATAGATTAATACAACTTTAACCTTTTATTAATCCTGATATCTAAAAATAGATTTAATTAACTAAAACATAATAAAATATAATTAACTTTATTTTAATTATCAAGTCAAATAATTTATTTTATTTAAAGCAATATCTTTATTTAAAACAAATACTTTTCACTTTATTTAAGAATTCTCGAAGAAATATAATTAAAAATTCCAATGTTAAAATACCATTTATGAAATATATTATTTTTAAAGATAATTAACATTTAAAACTAATTAATTTTAAACTTCCCTCTCTTAGCATTCATGCTTATATATTTGCCCACATGACCTATTAGAAAACAATTTAAAAACCTATCAAATTATAATATCAAATAAGTATTAAATGGATTAACTAATATCTTTTAGTAATTAGGATTTAACATTTTAACACAGATATTTTATTAATATAACTTAGAATTATAAATATGCGATTTTTTTGCATGCTAACATTAATGAAGCTGCAATTATACTATAATGTTTTAGCACTCAAGCTCATTAGCATATGTGTACAATAAATCACAACAGACTTCATTTGTAAAGCTATGAGTATGAGATTTAAATACTAAATCTCGAAAGCATTAAAACATTATAGTATAATTAGAGCTTCACTAACACATGGGAAAAAAATCACATATTTATAATTATAATTTTTATTAATAGGTGAGAGAAAAACAATTTATTATATAACTTAGAATGTAAAATTAAAAATTTATATAGCTTAAAATAGTAAAGTTTATTTAGCAAAAGAGTTGTCTTTATTTAAGCTAATAAAATAATAATAATAAAATTTTAAGAACTTTTAAATGCTCACTATCAGCACCAAATTTAAGGTTACCATATAAAATGTTTTATAATTATTATTAATGTTATTACTACTTTAAACTTTCTTCTAAAGATAATACTTTTTCAAAGCTTCTTGTTTCAATTAATTATAAAAAACACATAGAATATTCAATTATAAGGTGTTGCATTGTATGTGATAGTATTGTGTCATTTCCATAACCTAGGGTTTGAATTTGAATTGAGTAAAAATTGTTTTAATTCGCCTTAATTTTTTTTTCATGTATTTGATGCCTAGTCAATCCAACTCACTCAATGTTATAATGATAAATAGGTATCATCTATTCTTAACAGTTAAAGCTATAATGGAAAACTGTTCAGCTTTTTACTGATTGATAATTGGAGCTATTTAATAATGCCTTTTTTTCACTATTCTTCTATGAAAATCGCTGATGGAAGAGTTTCTTCTCTGAAATGAGCTATTTAAAGATTGTTTTTTTTTTATTTTTGTGTAAAAAATGTATTACTTGGTTTATGTCTTGGTTTTTTATACTCCACTAAATGGAACCAATAGCAAATGTATAATGAAATCTTATTGACACAGGATTTAATGTTTTTGACTCTATCTAGTCACAGCCAACAAAAAAATGTTATATGCTTTAAAATTACTTCTGTTTCTCAGTTATCAGTTTGGCCTGTTTTTTTAATAGGATTCAATCTTATAGATCACATAGTTGAGAAGCACATCCACCTATTATGATTATGATGACGATAATGGTGATGATGATGTTAACAATGGTAAAGTGCCAAACTCTGAAAAGTTGGATCATTGAATCGATTTCGGTTTTGACACTTCCAGCGCTCGAACAATAAAGCCATTATGAATATTTTTATTATTGTTTTCAGGTCCACGATGATTATATTTGGTCGAATGTATTTTATCTATTATTGTGAAAAATGAGATTTGAACAGAGTTTAATGTGGAATTTAAAATATAATTAATAATACAATAAAAATAAGAAATCTTGATTAATCTGTGATAAAACTCGGTATTTTATTAAGATTTGTGAAAAGGGAAATAGAAATAAAAATAAATTGAAGAGGAGCAAGCACCTGCGTCTTAAATCCTTACTTTAAAAAACTGAATTAATTTAAAAACAGATAATTAAAAGATTTCGCAATCAATAAGGAATTTGAAATTAATCGTGAACTATTCTAGAGAGAGAAAGAGATGTGTTTTGAAACAGCAGGGACAAGTTATCTTTGAGCTCATTGAATAAAAAAAATAGTTCTTTTCTTGAATTAGCAATCGCTTCCTTTTTTTTTTACATGTTCTCTTACATGTCTAATTTTGTGTATGTCTCATGTCTTTGGGTTTTTTTTTTTATTAGACTTTTCTCCACATCCATTTCAAATTAAAAAACATTTTTTAAAACTAAAAAAAAGTCGCGCACTAAAATTCTATTACACCACGTCCTTCATTTTTAATAATAATAATAAAAGAGAAATACTTTTTAAAATCGTTTGCTACGTAGCTTTTATAGCTATTTGTTCAAATTCTAGAAACTATGATAGAAATATATAGAGAAAAAATAACTACTTGTTTAAAGTTGTCTAACTCTCAAAAGTGAAGATTTTCTTCAATTTCACTCTGATTATTCTCGGCAAACAAATCTCAGATGTCCAATATTATTAGTTCTTAGTCTATTTCAACTGCGACTGTCATTACAAAATCTCTAATCCAATTCTTTCTAGATATCAAATGCAAAGACTATTTTAATGACTTCATAATAGATTAGACTTGCCCCAAGAGAAAATTGTTATATTTCTAAATCAAACAGATTTATTTAATTTTAAAAATGTGTGAAAATATATATATCATTAATCTTATAGCAGAATCAATTACTAAAAATATAACTTTTACATTAAGAACACGCACAGATGTTAATACATATCTACTTAAAACGCTAGTTAGACAAATTTATTACAAAAAAAAAAAGCCAATTAATATTTAACTATGTCTACCAACGCCTACCAGCATCACAGCCTATATTGTATAATCCATGATTGCATATATGTATATAATTGATAATATTTTGTTTTTTTTATATATACAATAGGTAATCAATTAATATTAATTATGCTTAATCTTTTATAAAACTTCTAGGTAATTTGTTATGAATATAATATAATTATAAATCTTGTATTTCAGTGTGGCCTATAAAATTTATTTTAAAACTAGTAATAATATAACTGATAAATGAAAATTATTCTTATTGTTATTAACAATATCTTATTGTTTGTATTTTTTATTTTAGCCATTTAATTCTCCTGCATGACTGACTATCTTTTAATTTTCCAAGCTTGAAATGCTTCAATAATTTGCCAGTCTTTTGATATTAACTTATTTTTTCTTTAATACTTACTTACCACCTTTATGTGGAACTAGTAATAATTATAGGAACCCAAGTCACAAGGGGAAATTCTTCAAGTAGATTGAATGTTTTTTGAAACATATTGGGATAACAAACTACATAAATTTAAAACTCTCAATTTGTTTCTATCACAATTTGCACCTTTGGCCAATAAAGCTAAGTAATACTTCAACATTTCATACTATTAATTTTAAAACATTTAGCTTTCATTAAAATTAAATATCCAAATTCAGATTCTGTTTTCTGAAGAAAAGTCATATGTTTCTTCTGAAAGAAGCTAAAAAATACCAATAATACTGGTAATTATTAACTTTATTAGTAAGTAGTAGTGTATCATCTGTTATATATATATATATATATATATATATATATATATATATATATATATATATATATATATAT
>JAQFVV010013604.1:45144-93875 GCA_028023455.1 Epiperipatus broadwayi | reverse complement strand
ATAAGCAGACAGTGGCATTATATATATAATTTATATGAATAAAATTTGTGAAATTATTTAAAACTAAATTTGATCTCTTATTTTATTTGATTCCTATCACTGTCTCGGTCTATATATATATATTTTCTTTTTTTTTTAAATCCATAGACGCTAATTAGCCACCCAAACTTCTTTTAGTATAGAGTCTTTGTTTCTTCCTGACCACCAGGCACCGGTCAAAGGTCATACTAGTAGTGGCATCAGATGCATTGTCATGTCTATGGCGCTGTGAAATTTGGGCTTTAGATTCGAACTTAGTATATCAAGAAGGCAACCCCTCCTAGAATGTTCAGTTTTGTGTCTGGGGTTTGAATTCTGCAGTATGTTAGCGAGATAGATGATTCTGACTGTTACAAATGATAATGTAAATATATGTGTATTGATATTAAATAAGAAGGGACAAAATAAATATACCTGGATCTAGTGAATGTTCATATATAAGTAAATATTTTTGTTTCTAACTATATATATTTATTGGCAGTAAAATAATGCAGCAGGCAGCAAACTTAAAAATTAGCAGTAGTAAAAGGCAGTAGGACAATAATTTTAGGAAGAAACCAGAAGGCAGGGCTGTAAAACCGAGAGGAAGATAACTGATTAGCCATTATAAGAATTTGAAATAAGATTTAATATAAATAATGGTAAAAAGATAATAAGTAGCTATAAAATATAAGCAATAATTATAATTGATAGTAGTTATTATAAAATATAAAACAGTGAAAGATAAACAGGACCACAGTAATTGATCAAGACCATGGATAATATGGATGATGGAGAGAAAATAAAAACTGAAAGTGGTAACCATGAAGAACAGGAGATCCATCTTTGATATACTGTAGATCTCCTGAGGCAAAGTAAGGAACGTGTGAGAAGATGGGAAGAAGCTCAAAGGAAGGATGAGGAACAAAGAAAGTTTACCAGATTTATCATCCAGGAATTGGGAAAAGTGAGACAGGAACAGAAAACCCTCCAACTTAAAATTTTAAAAATGCGGCATGAAAAGCAGTCAAGAAATAAATGAATTAAGAAAAGATCAAATGGACCTGAACTCAATAGGAGTATTGACAGAGGAACTCCTGAGCCAGAGTTTGATCATTTAACCAATGAAAAAAATGATGATATATGCCAGAATCCAACACTACCAACCACAAGACTGCCAACAGTGACCTATCATTAATTCAAATTAACAACAGTAGTACAGTGGACACTAATGTCACCAATATCTGCAAGATTCTAATACCAAATGTAAAATTCAAACCCAGCTAGTCAAAGTTATTCATATAAAAATATTTCAAAGTTGAAAAAAATTCCAAACCTTATTTAGATAGCTTATAACAGCTAGATGATGTAAAAGAAATAGTAAAAATAATGACAATGATGGATCTCAGCCCATGGCCCAAGGAACCACCAGATAAGGCAAAGAATTCTGGCAACCTAATGCTGCAGTTATTAACAGCCAGCAGTGTTGAAACCATTTCCAGCTATTCACTGGATTCAGGAATATAAGATAGACAGATAAGATATAGGAACAGTTAATTTGAAAAAAAGAATAAAAAAGGACCTGAACTTGGGAGACTCCAATATTTTGGAATGTGATTGTTTAATGTATAAAGTATAGTTTTATAGTCCATTTTATACTAAAGGACTTATAGTTATATAGGATGATATGTAAGATATTCATTAGAAAGATATATCACCCTATCAAACATATCCAGGTATATAAATAAACTTTGATCCATTTACACCCAATTTTATTAATGTATTATAATCTTGTCAAATTTTTTAATGGAAGTTTTCAAAATACGAATGGTCACCTGTTTTAACATTTTTTAAATTTTTTTTTGTTTGTTCTGAAAATAAGAGGAAATGAAACAGTAAGATTTGCTTTACAAATATTCATTTCACCTTCTCTCACTTCTTTCCTACACTCATTCCCTAGTTTAAACCTCAATTTATTATAATGGGTCTGTACTGCTGTTTTTATGCCAAAATTCCACCTAAATTAGATCACAAATGTATAAATGTTTGTGATATATATATAATTTCAAAACCCTAACATTAATAATTTATAAATTGCAAGTATGTACATGTTTACATATTCACTTTGAAAAATAGGTCGTATAAATCATATTTAAGCATCACATGATCACATTTCCTATACTAGCACATTAAGTGTTGATAAACAGAGCAAAACTCTCCATACAGTATTGCCACCTGTGCTAAACAGAGTAATCAATGGATGCCAGAAGGCTTGTGCATAAAATCCCTATCTAATGCCTACCCATCCAATATCCCCAGACTAGTTTCTGGCTTGTGGCCTTCATCAGTGAGGAGCTTTGGATCTAGATGCAGTGCTCTCAGATCCAAAGCTCCTCACTGACGAAGGCCACAAGCCAGAAACTAGTCTGGGGATATTGGATGGGTAGGCATTAGATAGGGATTTTATGCACAAGCCTTCTGGCATCCATTGATTACTCTGTTCAGCACAGGTGGCAATACTGTATGGAGAGTTTTGCTCTGTTTATAAATCATATTTACACACATACTGCAGTAATATATTTTAAAACTTAAATAAAAATAATAGTTTTGTTATTTAAAGTTATTTTGTTTAAATCTATTTATTTTAGAAATATTACATTCATAATATTTGTATTTATTTAATAAAATAATATTTTTAAATAGATTTAAATATTTAGAATTAAAAGTAAATAATTTTGTTGTTTTTAGATTTTTAAAATCACACCACAAATTTTATGTAGAAAGTAAATGAGGGTTGGGAAGACATCAATAGGCTTATTTAATTAAATTTGGTAAAATACATTAGTGGCTTAAATATTTGGCCATCAAGATAAACAACAGATGTCCACTAAATTCTAATCCGAAAATCTTAAAAGTAAAATTAATTATAAAATCCCTGTTTTTAGCTATTTGGATAAGATAAGTTGCAGCTTTTGTTTTGGCATCTATTTTTGGTTCTAGATTGATTGCCACAGGGTAGTTCTATTGTAAGCTTCCTTGCTTTAAATATATTATGTTGTTCTTAATATTTTGCCTTTAATCCATTAGATGAGATATTATTTTAAACTTATTCAGTTGAATTCACAGCTGAATATATTATTTTGAATATTATCACTGAATTAAATGAAATTCTGTATACCAAGAGGCTAAACTTGCTTTAATTTTCAACCAATTTGTAAAATACCACCCTTTGCCAATTGAAAGTAGAATGTCTGAGTTGGCTGGTGGGAAGGCTCTCTTCCTTCTTCGGAAATGGTCATCCTGTGGTATAGTATACCATCAGATGCCCTATATCTACTGTAAATTGCTGCTGCTGAAAATGTGTTAAATTTGATCATGGACCAAACAAGCTGCTATGTAAAAATAAATGCTGCCATTTAACTTCCACAAAAGCCTCCAATTCAAATCGACAGAAGAAAACAAAGTGTGTATAGACTGTCTAACTTATATAAGGTAACTTCAATTAAACCCAGAGCTCTTGTATTATATTTCCCTTTAATGCTATCTAAATTTTAAGTGTATTTCTTGATTATAAAACTGCATAATTCTAAAAAATATTTGTAATCTCATTTGTGTGCTTTTTTATCTATCCTTGGGTTAGTAATTTTATATTTTGCTAAGTTACCTTATGTCTTTCATCATATAGTGTGCTTAAGATAGTCATAGAATGAGTGAATGATTTTTTCCCTTTTATTAGTATGCTGCCATATTAGTGCGGATAAATTGTATAACGGACCTCTGTTAAAGGTCTTATAAAATTGCTCATTTGATGGCTACTTTATTTCATATTTTATTAATTGTTTAATACTTATGTCGTTTAATGCAAGGATGACTAAGTATAAATTTATGAATTCCTTTATTGTAATTATACCATAATTTGTGAACTGTAAAGTTGAGGTCGAGAATGTGCAGACTTTCTTAAAATTATTTAGAAATTGGTTAAGCACTTTTGCTTACTTAGTCACCCCATTTTATATGTTCATTTATGCATATTATATTGTGTGCTACTGGTGTAGGAATTCTGGCTATTTTGAGGCCTGCTTTGATTTTCTCCAGGGACTTACGGCTTCAAAATACCACACTTCATTCTCTACAGTTAACCTACACTGATATCACCAATCTCTTTTAATTTTAAATGTTAATATTTCTTTAAATTGCCTGCATCTTAATCACTTCCATGCCTCTAGCTCAGCAAGCTTTCATCCAAACTATTTTTGAAGTCAATTTGTATTTTTTATCCAATATTAAATGTAGAAATCGAATTTAAGCAAACATTTATTATATTTGCTATAGGCCTCGTACATTTTGAAATCAGCCTTTTTTCACCCAATTGTATTTTTACTTAAGCACATTATTGTAATATATTGCATTAACCCAAGGTGTAGATAACATATAAATTAATAAGCCATTAATGTAAATATAAATTACCATGTGGCTATATGAGAGAGGAAACTAATGGTATATCTATTTTGAGACAAAATAGTGTATAGTTTTGAAATGGTTATTGATTTTTTTATACACTGATATTGGTTACTAGATATTGATTAAATTTATGCACACATGTATATAGTTTGAATAGAATTTCTAATATGAATGTTAAAATATCATAATGTGGATATGTTGGGAGGGGGGCTGATGAGATTTCTGTTTTTAATGAAATGAGTATTGATTTTTTTCTGAGCATTGACATCTGCGACTAGATATTGATTCATTTATGTGCTTAGGTTAGACTATTTCCATTATTTATGAATGAATGTTGAATGTATAGAAAATTTAAACTTTATTTAAACTTTCCAAATACGAACAACTTGTTAATAATAACACACAAATAGACAATACAAGTTAGTAATTACACACAGTTTCAAGTAGTATTATTTTCCACTCTTCTTCAGGTGTTGCTGGTCTATAGGCTCATTGACAAAATTTGCTTAGAAGTTGAACTCACACCTTTAGATTCTTGAATATTGAATTTAAGGCAAATGCTCTACCAACTGAGCTATTCTGTCAAAGGCAACATATAGTAGAAATTTGATATATTTATATATGAGGGTTGATTAAAATCCTCCTGAGTCCTTCAATTTTTTTTAACAAGGTTAATTATTATTTTTTATTTTTTTCTAAGGGCAAGATTAATTAGAGGCTTCCACACATTGTGTATTGCCACACTAGATTGACTTGTAGGATTATTTACCACTGTCATATAAGCAGCTTCCTTGAATTTTCTTCTTTAACCAATATCTTTGTATTTTCTCAATGGTCATTAGTACATACATGATCTGCTATGGTAGACACATCTGTCTTTTCTCTTTTGCCATTAGTTTGTGCTTTTTTAATCACTGTTAAAGAGGGTGACAGGTCTCACCAATGTATTTTCTTTCACATTCACATGGTATTTCATAGATGCGGTTTTGTTCTCCAACATTTTCAGTTTAGGCTTAGTAGAAGTAAACATTCCTCAAAGTGTGGTATGGCTTTGGAAAGCAGTTCTAATGTTATATTGACTGCATATTTTTTTTAATTTGTCTGCCATTCCTGGTATGTATGGATACACTACCATACCAATAATTGTTTTCTCTTTTGGTGTCACTTTGTGTTGTCTATTGAAGGTTTTCCTGATGACTGCTGATGGATAACCATTTTTTTATAAGCATTTGTTCTATGTGAATCTTTTCTTTTTCCAAATCACTGGTTTCTGAACAAACCTTCTTTTCTCTGTTTCATAGTGATAGAGCAATTCCTTGTTTTGTGCTTTATCTATGATTGGATGTATATGCAAAATACTTACCAGTGTGTGTTGGTTTCCTATACACTGTTGCTTTTAATTTGCACTGAAGGAGTCTTGTCACAAAAACATCCAAGAAAGCCAATTTTGTTCTTGTTCTGATTCCATTGTGAATTTAATTGTAGCAGATATGTTGTTAATGTGTATACAAAGTGACAGTAATTTTACCTCACCATGTGGCCTTACCACAAATGTATTATCAACATATCAAAGCCACAATTTAAGTGGACATGGAGTTATATTTATGGCTGTGATTTCAAGTTCTTCCATGTAAATGTTACTGAACAAGGGTGATAGTGATGATCCTATGGCTATCCCTTGATTTTGTTGGAAAAAATTGTGAGTTATATTGAAAGTATGTTGTTGTTATTATCATCATATAACCTTTTCCTTACAATAGACAATGCCTTATCCCATGGGACATTTGTAAACAGACTTTCCACATCAAAGCTTACCAATATGTCAGTACTTTATATTTTCATGTTCTTGACTAATTCTACAAAGTGCTTAGAATCCCTGACAAAAGACTGTGTCCTGTACACCAATGGACCAAGAATTTGAGAAGAAATCTTGACAAATTTTGACATGGTGAATTTCTAGAACTAACAAACATTGCATTCTATTAGAAATGTGGAAATGTTTCTACAAAATAAAGTTACAGATGAAGATTTCTCAAGAATTTGTCAAGCAGTGAACAGATCATATTGTAAGTTACATGGAAGGATAAAAGGACCTCAGAAGAAGAAGCTTATAAATCTGCATGGGCAAGTCAAAAGTCATACTGTAAGTAATCTATCCTCACCATCAGTGAACCACCTTACTGATTGTGAATTATCAGTTCTTGAAAAAGGTTTGAATTTTGCCATTGCACCATATACTGTCCCATTATTAGATATAATGGCAGCCACTAAGAAGGTAACCCAAAACTTGACTCTAGTAGAAATAAAAGAGTTATGCTGGAAAATAAAAAGGATCCTTCAAAGACATCAACTGCACAAGCAGAAGTCCATGTGATGAAAGGAAAGTGATTATAACTCTCAAATAGGATACATCTATCATCATTCTTCCTGCTGGCAAAGATAACACTACAATTGTAATGAATAAAACTGATTATGATAACAAAATACAAGGCCTTCTCACAACAGGACAATACAAAAAAGTAGCAAAAATCAAATTCCAAATACAAAGATAAAACAACAAACATTTCTCCAGAAGCATCGCGGGTATTTCAGTGATTCAGAAAAAAGAAAATTAACTTCATATTTCAGCAAGATTTCTCACCTGTATGGACTGCATAAAATTCATAAAGACAATGTTCCATTAAGACCTATTGTTAGTTCTAGAAATTCAACATATCAAAATTGGTCAAGATTTCTTCTCGAAGTTCTAAGTTCATTGGCATACAGGACACAGTCTTTCATCAGCGATTCTAAGCCTTTGTAGAATTAGTCAGGAATATGAAAATGGAAATGACTGATATATTGGTAAGCTTTGATGTGGAAAGTCTGTTTAAAAATGTACTATGTGATGAGGCATTAGCTACTGATAATAGTGTACAAACCAGAACAGCTCTACCTATTGATAGTGTAATGAAATTATTAACATTCTGCATAACAACAACATACCTTTAATATAACTTAGAATTCTTCCAACAAAATCAAGGGATGGCCATGGGATTGCAACTGTCACTCTTGCTCAGTAACATTTACATGGAAGAACCTGAAACTACATCCATAAATACTACTCTATGTCCACCTAAAGTGTGGCTTCAATATGGCCACATCATGAGGTAAAATTACAGTCATTCTGGATGCACATTAACAACATATCTCCTACAATTAAATTCACAATGGAATCAGAATAAGAACAAAAATTGGCTTTCTTGGATGTTCTTGTGACAAGTCTCTCTTAGGGCAAAGTAAAAAACAACAGTGTGTAGGAAACCAACACACACTGGCAAATACTTGGCATATACATCCAATCATAAAAGAAGCACTAAACAGGGAATTGTACTATCACTATGGAACAGAGCACAGGAGGTTTATTCAGAAGCCAGTGATTTGGAAAAAGAAAAGATTCACATAGAATAAATACTTATGAATAATGGTTATCCAACAGCAGTCATCTGGAAAACCTTCAATAGACAACACAAAGTGACACCAAAAGAGAAAACAATTATTGGTATGCTAGTATATTCACATATACCAGGCATGACAGACAAATTAAAAAAAATCTGCAGTCATTATAACATTAAAACTGCTTTCCAAAGCCTTACCACACTTTGAAGAATGCTTACTTCTACTAAGCTAAACTGAAAATGCTGAAGGACAAAAACTGTATCTATAAAATACCAAGTAAATGTGGAAATGAAATACATTGGTGAGACCTGTCACCCTGTTGAACAGCAATTGAAAGAGCACAAGCTAATGGTTAAAAGAGAAAAGACAGATGTGTCTACCATAGCAGATTATTTATGTACTATTGACCATATGTTTAATTGTGAAAAGAAAATATATTGGATAAATAGGAAAAAATGCATAGAAGAAAATTCAAGGAAGCTGCTCATATGACAATGGTAAATAATCATCCTATAAGTCAACCTAGTGTGGCAATACATATTGTATGAAAGTCTCCTATAAATCTTGCTCTTAGGGAAAAAAAACTAATTAGCCTCATTAAAAAAAATTTAAAGGACTCAGGAGGATTTGAACCAACCCTCATATATAAATATATCAAATTTCTACTATATGTTGTCTTTGACAGAATAGATCAGCTAGTAGAGCATTACCTTTGACAGAATAGCTAAGTTGGTAGAGTGTTGCCTTTGACAGAAATCTCAGTTGGTATAGCGTCTGCCTTAAATTGGATATTCAAGAATCTAAAGGTGTGAGTTCAACTTCTAAGTGAATATTGTCACTGTGGATGTAGGCCAACAACACTTGAAGAAGAGTGGAGAATAATACTAATTGAAACATTGTGTAATTACTAACCTGTATTGTCTATTTGTGTGTTATTACTAATAAATTGTTTGTATTTGGAAAGTTTATATAAAGTTTAAAATTTTCTATACATTCAACATTCACTCATAAATGATGGAAATAGTCCAACATAATACATCTTATAATATACCATCATTACAAATCTTCAGATAAAAACTTGTTTTAAAATATGATTTGGAATGTATGTTTTATAATTACATATAATAATAATTTTTATATATAGTAATTCATCAAATGTACTTCCTGGTATATTATTTATATATATTTAAATTTGCATGCACTTCTAATTTTAGTAACTGTCTGTAGTAATTATTTATATATACACTGTAATTAGCTTCAAGGGATGCAGTCCATACTATTTGTAATATATATATTCTCAAGGATAAATGATGAATTTGTAGTTTGTTTCCAGGAGCTTCAGTGTAATAAAAATATAGCAGCTAAATATTTGACATTTCAGTACAATAACAAGTACCTTCCTCAGAGCTTTCTTCTTTCTCAAGTATAAGAATGTGTGTGGTGAGATTCTCCTCCTTCTCAAATTTTTGTTGGGTGAAAAGTTTAAAAAAATATTTTATCCTCCAATAGCTTTTCTCAAATATTGTTAATTTTAATTCACAGTTTTCATTTATGCTTTTAGGTCTTTTAAAAATCTCAGTACCTTCTTTTAGCAGTCTCTGATCATATTGTTCAATTTTTGCCAGAATATGTGTTTTATTAAAATTGATATTAAGGTTAATTAATTTAATATGTAGATAAATGGCTAATGAATTAAATTTCTCTCTGTCAAAATGTTTTTATGTTTATTCTATGATTACAGACCAATGTATGAATGAAAACAAATTCTGCATGGAATTTCATATACAGTGTCACATGCCAAAGGAATTATATCTTTAAGGTGTGGAAATACTTCATTAAGCTTTTTAAATGCAGTATAAATTGTGTAGATATTATTTTTCTTTACCAAATTTTATCAGTTACTCTCTTTATATATAGTGGAACGGTCTTACTTTTTTTTTTTTAAATATCAAAATCTTTTTTCTTATTATATAAAAAGCCCTATTAATAAGCCTATGAGCAAAACCATTATGAACATCTTTTTTTTAGTTGCATAAAAAGCATGGTGAAAATGGCTGTCATTCTTCTGATTTGAGAAAGAAGAAACTCTGAGGAAAGTACTTATTATTATATTGAAACATCAACTATTTAGCTATATTTTTATTATGTGGAAGCTCTGGAAAATAATACTATGATTTCATACATATGAGTGTTTTTTTTAGAGATAATTAATTTTTTCCTCACTCTCTCTTGAATAAAATCATAATTGTAATTTAAAGATTAAAAGTCATCAATCACTGCTTTGGATTGAAATATTATATAGTGACAAAATGACTGTTGGTTTTATCTATACATTAATATAGTTAATTTTTAGCTATTTATTCATTTACATGCTTGTGTGTGGTATGATTAACTAAATTTGTTTAATATAATTAAGCATGTTTTGACATATATCTTGGAAATATTATTTTATTTTTATGTCTTTTATAATTATTGTAATTATAATCATTATTTGTATATAAAAATTTGCCATGCAATTTAATTCCTAGTATACTATTTATATGTTACAATAAATATATTTAATTTTTTTTTCCAAGAGTTTTATTATTATTTATTCTCTTGAATAGATTCACTCATTTCTAATTTTAATAATTACATTAATAATTATATATATATACAGCAATTAGCTTCATAGAGTACAGCTTCTGGAATAATATTTGTGATTTAAAATACATATATGTAATAACTGAAACACAGGCTTGTTATATACATGTGTCTATATATGTAATATATAGGGTATATGAGCACAGACTTTCAGATGACCCATCACTCTCCACTCTATCTAATAACACTGATACACTCAAGCACATATATGCTGAAAAGATAAATAATCACCAATATAGGTATTTAATGCTAAATCAGCAATCCTCAGTTGGTCCAGATTATCATCTCCCACACATATATACCATAAGTGCTCAGATATATATTAAGATAGACAATCTTTATACTTTAATGGACAGGCTCCAATCTACTACACACTCCAACTCTTCAACCATCCATCCAATTGAAAATCTGATGATGAAATGCTCAAAGTCCACCATGAGGCCAAGACCTAAGGTCAATCTGAACCCCACATGTACAGGACATAATCCATTTAATACATATGCAAGGATGGGCAGACATCTCTACAATGTAATAACTGAAACACAGGCTTCTTATATACCTGTGTCTATACATGTAATATATAGAGTATACAAGCACAGACTTTCAGACGTCACTCTCCACTCTATCTAATAACACTGATACAGTCAAGCACATATATGCTGAAGAGATAAATAATCACCAATATACGTATTTAATGCTAAACCAGCAATCATCAGTTGGTCCAGATTATCATCTCCCACACATATATACCATAAGTGCTCAGATATATATTAAGATAGACAATCTTCATAATTTAATGGATGCCCTTTGAGCATTTCATCATCAGATTTTCAATTGGATGGACAGTTAAAGAGTTGGAGTGTGTAATAGATTGGAGCCTGCCCATTAAAATATGAAGATTGTCTATCTTAATATATATCTGAACTCTTATGGTATATATGTGTGGGAGATGATAATCTGGACCAACTGATGATTGCTGGTTTAACATGAAATACAAATATTGGTGATTATTTATCTTTTCAGCATATATGTGCTTGAATGTATCAGTGATATTAGATAGAGTGGAGAGTGATGGGTCATCTGAAAGTCTGTGCTCATATACCCTATATATTACATATATAGACACAGATATATAACAAGCCTGTGTTTCAGTTATTACATTGTGGAGATGTCTGTCCATCCTTGCATATGTATTAAATGGATTATGTCCTGTACATGTGGGGTTCAGATTGACCTTAGGTCAACATGGGTGTGACAAAAATCTCGGCCTCAGGGTGGCCTTTGAGCATTTCATCATTAGATTTTCAATTGGATGAACAGTTGAAGAGTTGGAGTGTGTAGTAGATTGGAGCCTGTCCATTAAAGTATGACGATTGTCTACCTTAATATATATCTGTGCACTTATGGTATATATGTGTGAGAGATGATAATCTGGACCAATTGATGATTGCTGGTTTAGCATGAAATATGAATATTGGTAATTATTTATCTTTTCAGCATATATGTGCTTGAGTGTATCAGTGTTATTAGATAGAGTGGAGAGTGATGGGTCATCTGAAAGTCTGTGCTGATATACCCTATATATTAAATACATATATGTATTAATTTTTTTAAGAGATTGAACCCCCCTCCTTCTCTCTTGAATAAAATCTCATATTTCTAATTTAAATATTAAACAAATACTATGTGGTTGTACATGGACTAATGTTAATTCCCAGGATCAACAATGAGATTATTGTTTCAATATAAAATTCTCTCCAATGGCAAGATGGCTGTTGGTATTCTCTGTGCATTGATATGCTTCAGAGAGTTTTGATTAGACATTATTAAATTTTCCATATTTAGGTTCCTAATATTCTTTGCATATTTAAAGCAAAGTTATAAATTTTATCTTTATTTAATGACTCTGTATATTTGTGGATATCAATGTAAAACTCTTCAACATATACCTTTGATCTGTCAACAGTTTTTAATTATTTTTAGATTCTTTTTTTAGTTTTTGTATCAATCTATACGTCTATCACAACTTTTGCATTGTTTTATCATAAGTTTCTGCTTCTATATTATGTTTTTCCATAGTACACTATCAGATTTTTACATTATCTATATTTATTTTAGATTAAACCAATAAACATCACATGACCACCTCCTCTTATGCTTGTGTATAACTGTTGTTAAAACAGGCAAAACTCACTATATATATATATATTGCCACACAGAGCAGGCTCCTCACTGACGAAGGCCATAAGCCAGAAACTAGTCTGGGGATATTGGATGAATAGGCACTAGATGGGGATTTTATGCACAAGCCTTCTGGCATCCATTGATTACTCTAGCTTGCTGGATGTGGCAATATATATAGTGAGTTTTGCCTATTTTATTTTAGATTAACTTATAATGCCTTTGTTGCCAGGGTTTTTCTTTTAAAGTCATCATAAGGCAGTTCTGGTAAACAATCTAAAGCTTTCATATTTTCCATTAACCTTTATTAAAAATTATTGTAGCTTCTCATGTTTTAAGATTTGTTAATGATTTAATGTTTCTGATATTGTATAATTTTTTTAAACAAAAAAAAGTTAAGCTGAAATTAGTCCATTAACAATAATGTCATCATCATTATTGTATAATGGTTCTTGAATATTAGAAGATGCAGGATTTTTGTTAGGGATTGATGAACACAATATCGTTGTTGTTGTTTTTTTTTTTAGTTTTTGATTATAATCGTTTTAGCTGAAAAACCATTTGAAGTCATAAATCTGCTTTTCAATGATGCAATAAAGGAACACATTTAGTTATAAAAGTTAAATACTGTGCTAACATATATTTTACGTTAAATTTAGCATTATATAATGTTTAAAAAGTGAATTTTTAGGGTTCGAATCCCTGAACAAAAATACAGATGTAAGACACTAACCATACTTCCAATTCTAAATGGCTCTGTTAAATCTAGTAATGTCAAACTTCCTATAACATTGATTAATAGGTTTTTTTTTCTTGTTGATAAAAACCGCTAATGTCATTTACGATATATATATTTTAGGATTTTTTTATTACTGTTGCTTGGATAAATAAATTTTGGATAAATAATTGTTTTAATTTTCTTTCGTTATTACTCTCAGTTCTAAAATGATGTCATAATATTATTATCGTTTAATATAGGTGCATTTCTATTTTTGAGTAAATCTTTGCAATCTCATCTCCATCTTTTTTTCCCTTTTATACTTTAAGCAACAGATATAGAGTTAATAAAGAAATCTCTGATTTGTTTAGTGGGATCTAAAAATGTTTTTAGGCCTTTAATCAATCAATCAGGAAAAATTTTTGTGACAGGTGTGACTCTGAAAAACCTCATTCTCAATCAATAGTGGGAAGAGATTGCATGTAAGACATCATTAATGAAATTTCTGAGACCCCTCTCCCAATCCAACATTTAGATTTCCACCCATTTCCTATTAATGGAGATTATTTGCTGTTCATTTTGACAGTGATTTATTGCAGGGAGGTTCTCTAATTCATTGTGGCATCATTAAAAGTTCTGAAATTCCTTTTCACAATATTGATATCAATCTGTTTCTAGATGAAACTTCGTTACTCATTCCACAGAAAGATAGCTTTACAATAGCAATAAATATTTATAGTTCTCATAAAACTTTATCGTTTAAAGTTTATTATTTATTCTATCACTTTCTATTGACTGATGTGATATGCTGTATGGCCATTATACAACAATGTCTGTTGCTATCCATATATATATATGTAAACCAAATAAAACACCCATTATAAATTAAGAATTATAATAAATAAAATTATAAAGCATTAATGGTGACAATAAATATTCCATAATAAAAAAATTCAGAAGTATTTTTTAATTTCATAATTATTCTCAGCTGCTTAAAATTCTTAATTTGTCAGAAATAAATGTCACCATGTGATATCCCAAGATTCATGAATTTTAATATTGCACTTTGCCTACTAATTAAAATATTCTTATTTTTAAATGTTTTTATATTAATTTGCCTTATCTGAGTATGTTTCTATCTGTATCTCCATATGTCCAAATTTTTGAATTTTTAACAATGAAAAAAATCCATTTCCCTTTAAAATTCAAACTCACATTCTTATGCTTTGCAAGACAACTCCTTAATAACTGAGCTGACAGATTTATAACATTTGTAGAATAAAATTTTGTTAATATTAATTTAACTCATACTTAATTAATTAAATTAATTAAAAAGCCAATACAAATGTTTTTATATAGTAGACAATCACATGATATTTAAATTTAAAATTCATTTGTTAGATGATATATTTTTATACCTTATTATTAAATTATACTTTTTGTCAGATTTTTTTTTGTAATTTTAGCCATTCTTAAAAATAACATATAAACACAGTATAACTAAAAAATAAAAAAATAATATATAATTTTTTTTTAAAATAGTGCTTTTATGTAAATGGCTGACTAAAAAGTATAAAAATGACTAGGTAATTTGTCTCTAGGTTAATTTACTACTCTTGGAAAATATCAAAGTTCTTAACAATCTATACTTGTTATAAAACAATTGGAAAATGCAGGAATATTGTAATTTCATAAAAGTATTTGAGACTCAAATAAATCAAATTAAAAAGACCTCAAATGTTTTTATGAAATGACATTATTTCTGCAATTTCCAATTGTTTTATAACAAGTATAGATTATTAAGATCTCTGATAATTTCCAAGAATGGCAAATTAACCAAGAGGCAGATTACTTTGTTATTTTTCTGCTTTTTAACCAGCTATTTACATAAAAACATTATTTAAAAAAATTTTTTTTTAATGTTATTGTTTATAAAAATTGCTTTTTTGATGTTTCTTTTATTATTTCTTTTCTCATGAAGAATTCTCATATAATCAGTTTAATGGCTAATTATTAATATTACAGTTTATAAACATAGTGCTATATAAAATAAATATCTCATTTACATATATTTAATTTCTAATAAGAATGACGTATCGTAAATTCTAGAAAATTTCACAAGCGTCATTCATTCAAGCATAGTAAAAGTAATTTAAAGTGATCGATTAACATCTTCACACTCTCATTTCCAAATGCTTAAGATTTTCCCATATATAAATGTTTGGGTCAAAAAGATAGATAGATTCATTCTATCTTTTCACAAAAACATTATTTTGTGTTTAGAAGTGAGAGTATTCATTTGTAGTTAAAATCCACAAAGCACATGTGCATTAGCTTAATGGCTAATTATTAATATTACAGTTTATAAACATAGCACTATATAAAATAAATATTTTGAGATTAAAACTGAAATTGAAATTACATGTTTTTATGATAAAAAGGATTTGTTATTAAATCCTTATATATATATATATATATATATATATATATATAAAACTAATATTCTTTTAATCATTTTTTAATATTACATATTGATTCCCCAATATATGAAGCTTTGCATTTACATTTTATAGACAATATTACTTTTTTCATAAATATCATATTTTTTTAATTAGTTACCAATCTATTAATATTACATGGATTCATTCTATTATTGTTCTTTTGTATAACATTTAAAATGCTTTTAATTTATAATCTGGGGAAGTGTGAGATATTCCTTTTGTTTACACATATATTGAGCTATGTTTAATTATAAAGCAAACATTATGTTGAATACAAATAAAACATTAGTCAAGCATTGTTAGCCAAGAGGTCAGTGCAGCTGCCTTGCAAGCAAGCAGTTGTTTGCAGACTTGTTATGGGTTCACCTCCTGTCCGATGTTATGACATATGGAAAAAAACATTATACAATTCTCCATATGTATTTTTAATAGATTTAACTCAAGATTTTAAAACATGTGGAATATATATCTAGTTTTAATCATTAATATATATTTTTTAAGCACATCACAGCTGATTTGTTGAAATTTTATTTTATTTTTTAAATTGCATAAAAACTATAAGCATGACATCAACAGAAATCCCAGAATTCGTTGCTGCTTAATTCATATTTAAAATGATGAATCACAATTTGAAATTGGTTAGGCACATTTAATTTTTTTATATTTTGATCAATTAACTAGTTTATACAAGGACAATAAAGGCAGAAAAATTTTAGCAGCCTCATTATCTAATTAAAGTGGATTAAAATACATTGATATTAACATTCACAGCCTTCAATGGGATGTAAAGTAATCACTGAATAACGTATGTATACAATTTTAATTTTTTAATTTTTTGAATATTTTAATTTTTTTTTAATTATTTGATAAATGATATAATTTATTAATTTGCATTTGTATTGGTGTGTGTGTGTGTAGCATATAAATTATATAATATTAAATCATTTATGCACTTTATTATACAGTATATAAATTTGTATTCAAATATAACAAAAGTGGTTTTTGTACAGTATAATATTGTGTCTCTGATCCAAGTTTGAAGCAATCTTATTTTAAAGACATAATGATTCTAAAAGGGTTTAATAATTTATTAGTATGTTTATATTTGTATTGGTGTGTTTGAGTTTGCCCTTGCATTGTGTTTGTATAATAAGTAATGATTTACATATATAAAGCAGTGCTGTGTAAATTTTAAAAACTGATAATCAAATGTACAGAAAGCTTGCAGATTGCAGTTGATAAAACAATCACAAAATTTACTGGGTCTAGTACCATGTAAAAATATAAACACTTAAAACTAATAAAAAGAGATTTCAAATGGTTGTGTGTGTAGTGTTAGCCACAATGGTTATGCACATAGCACATGGAATTGTATGCAGGCAATGAATCAAATTCTGATTCTTACCTATGCTTTGGTATGCATTCTGTGGAGTCAGTAGTTTTGCCACATCTTGCATCACATTATTTTCAAGTCTATAGTTAGAAAATGAGCTATAAGCAAATAAATTATATTTCTGTGAGACAATAAATATAACAAGATAGCATCACTGGTGTACATAAAGAATATAAACATCACTGATGTACACAAAAAATATAAAATGAAGAGATGAAACTCATTTTATCAGTGATATAGACAGTAGCCTACAATTTCTAGTTTTAGATAGACAAGAAGCCAATTACTATGATGACAAATGCATATCCACCTTCTGGAAATAATTTGTTTTGAATCTTTTATGAGGATGAATCTTTTTCTTGTAGATGTCTTTGAGATTTGTTAAGTTTTGGGGTACAAGATATAAATGAAGAATTATGTGAATAGTTTTGGAGATTCTAAAGCTAAGGAATTATCTCAGATAAAAAGTATTATATATGGTTTGAAAGATAATATACTGTGAGGAATACAAAGAAATTATCAATGAAGATGTAATTTAAACTTAGTTAATGATAAATTAGAAATGAACAAATAATAAAGTAATAATTATGTTGGATGTCGAAATTTCTTTTTTTACTTATTTTTTAAATGGTAATCACTATTAGTCTTAAACTTACTGTTTTCCTTAGTTTTTCTAATTTCTATCAATGTAAAGTTTTTTACTCTAACATTATTAAAACTGAAGTTATTATGAAAATCGTGTCTCCATCAGCTTTTTTTTTAAAATTCAATATGGCACCTTGAAAATCAATCACTTAAAATAATGTTATTTTTAAATTGGCATAAAATATTTGAGTTTTTATCCCAATGCTTTATAATTTATTATTATTGGTATTATTAATATCATTATTATTATCATCATCATCATTACCATTATTATTATTATATGTAAGTTGATAGAGCAATTGAAAAAATGGCATTTTTGCATATTTGAACCATGTTACTGTATTTTTATTTAAAATTGAACTAAAAAAAATCATTATTTTAAAATAGAATATATTGTTTTTTGTTTTAGTTTAAAATCATATATATTTATTTAAAATTTTGTAATTATTTTCAAGAAACTCATCAGAAAGAAAATTTATTAATGATAGTTTTCCATTGGTTTCCATCCAAGTATAAACTAATATATAAACTATTGATTTTATTGACTTAGTGTTGAGTTAGTCTGCTATATATGGCTATTGTATATACTAATAATCCTATCATATCAATAATTATATTTTAAAATCGTAATAAAAATACATTTCATTTTTCCTTGTTCATAATCTTGAACAAAGGTGTGAATGCAATGCATTTATTAAAACTTTATATTAATCAGCCTGATTAGAAAGAATGATGACAAATTGGCTTTAACAGTGATAAGAGACTCAGTCTTTAGAATTAACAATATATTTTCCAGTACTTTAATTTTTATATAATTTAAACTTATTTCCTTTTTGTATTCAAGTTAGTCTATTGTAGTATGAAAACCGTAAGTTAATTTTAAAAATAGTACACGTTTTCATATTCTTAACTAACCTAGATAAGACTTTACGTAAATAAGTTAAAACATACTATAGATACCAACTGCACAACAGAAATGTCTGATGATGAGAATTTGAGTATTAGCTACCCGGGGGAGGGGGGTTCTAATCTAGATTGAAAATTAAATTATTATTCTTTTTATCTAGAAATTAACTAAATCATGAGTAGGGCGGGTAGATGCACTTCCATTACACACCACTAACCCTCTTTAAACAGTTCGTTAGAGTAAACTATAGATTTTAAATGATCAAAATATTATTAATAAATAATTTATTAATTATTTACAAACTGAAATACTCCATATTAAACATTAAACGAAAAATATATTTAAAATATTTTCGGTTCTTATGTTGTTGTTTTTTTGTTGTTGTCTTTAGAAAATATAAATTCATAAAAAATTATTTTAGTAAACTGTTTAGATTTTAGTTACATTTTCCCTATTTAAATGTTGATTGACTAAAAGAGGTAAGAGAGTAGAAAAATAAACTATTCTAGATATATATATATATATTTGATTTGTTTTTGTGCAAACGTGGTAAAATTATTAAGCTTTAGCTTTCTTTATTAAATATAGACATTTTTTTTTTTTTTTTTACACATTTGAACCTTCTTTTTAGCTATCATTTATACTAAGTTATTTGTATTAAAAATAATTTAAATTCTTACTTTTTATAATAGTTTATTTATAAATTATTTCTGACATGAAATGATTTTATAAATTGTATTTAAAACCTAATTTGATGAATTGACTATAACGTGAAAAATGCTAGTGAATATCAGCTTTGATTTATTAATTTTTCACGGCGCTCATCAGAATCTTTAAATAATTGTTATTTTAATCAATATATAGCAGTAATAAGTATCTTTCACATGATTTGTTAAAAGTATCTTTCTCTTTACACTAGGGTAATCTCTGTAAAAATAAGTAATCAAAGAAGTGAAGAAAATGAGAGATAAGTTGTAGGAGTCATAACATAATTTTGATTTGGTACATAATGTATGATTTTTTTGTGTGTCAAAATTTCAAAGATGTTGCAGTCATTACTGAGGTCAATAAAATATGTAGTTATTAACATAATATTAGAATTGCTCAAATAAATGAGTGATTTAGTTTGGGTTTACAATTTTAGAGTATTTCAAAATTTCCAATAAAATTCATAAAATGTAGATGATAAATGGGTCATAATATATGAACAATATTTTACCCTGAAGAAGACCATTGATAAAAAATTAATTTGGGGATCTGTTTATCTTCTTACTAAGATAAAAGTAAAGGGAGAAGTTGAGATCAGTAACAATAGGACAGTATATCACTCAACACCAATATAAATTTGCATAATATTATTAATCATATTTTTTTTTTATGATCCAGCATTTACATTTATCAGATTAATCCAAATTAATCTCAGATTTTTATTATTTACTAATAATATCTACATGAATAATATCTTGCTATTAATATGAGAATGCTATAAGTTTTTGGAAGCACAAAGCCATATTTAATTTATAGAAATAACAAGCCTCTCTATAATTACATATAAGTGCAATTATTATGTTTTTTTAATAATATCTATTTACAATTTTTTCAAACAATATGAATGGCTGGCTATCTAGATTGATTTTGGGATGATTGATGGAAAGATACATCTCAAGGCTGTATGTAACCTGAAAAAGTTTCCAACTTTCAACTAGCCTGATTTGCATTCCAGATTTTAGCATAACAAGTGAAAGTGCTAATTACTATAATTTGAAGCCCTTCTGCACTTACAATTAATGTCCATTGATTGTCCATTATTACAGAATAAATAAAAAATATTATCTAATACAGATTATATATAAACTAAAGAATTTATACTAGGTTTTGTTGAAGATAAATAGTAAAGAAATCTACATATTAGGTGAAATTTAAACAATCTCAGAGTTTTATAACTGATTTCTGATTTTTTTTACATTCATTTATACTTCTTAAGATATTCAAGTTAATAACTCAAAACTTGCAATCATCTCAATTATAAGCTAATTACAATTGTATTGATTTTCAATGACTCTTATTTAGTCTTGCTTTTATATGTAATAGTAATGGCATCTATCCTTTACATGGCTTTTATTATTACATCCTTAATTTTTAATTAAAAAAGTCTGTAGCAATTCAATTGGCACTATGATTTCCATAAATTATATACTCTATAATTTTTAAAACCAGTCAACACTTAGACAATCCCAATATTAATAACAATCAACAATTTCAAACTGTTGTCAAGACAACCTCCTTTTAACAATAAAGATGGAATTCCACCTTTATTAATGGCCACTATACTTATTTGCAACTGGACTACAGAGATTGAAATTATTGATACAAAGAAGTTTAAATACCCCTCTTTAAACAGATAAATAATAACCTATTCTGAATGAAGACTAATAAATAATCAATTGTAACATTGCAAAATGCAACTATAAATTTCAAATTGCATCCAAAGTATTACTTAAATAATAAGTATAATAATGTTCGAGGTTAAATTGGTTTATAAGTAATCATTAAAAATCAGTCAACACTTATTAATGGTCTAATATATTTATATAGACACTAAAGATTGCAACTTGACCACAAAGATTGAAATTATTGATACAAAGAAGTTTAAATAAAATTCTTTAAGCAGATAAATATAACCTATTCTAGAATGGAGACTATAATTCTGTATGGTATATTTGTTTGATTTGCAGATTGCAATTTTTGCCATAATGTTTATTATTATACATTTTAGTTGTAATATTTTTCTTTGGTAATAATTGCAATCAAGAAAGAAAAAACTTCTAAAGTAAGGCAAATTTTAACACTATTTTTTAATATTGTCACTATAGGGAGAAATGTGGTTTTTTTTTTTAAATTTAAAATATAAAAATTAAATTTTTATAAATAGACCATAAAAATATTTTATTTTAAAAAGTATATTATGAGTTTTAAAGTGGTGTAAACCTACATATTGGATAACATGAAAATATTTTATATTGTAACAAGAACATTTTTTTCTAAAGATAATTTTTTAAATTTAAAATATATTTTAATTATTTTTAAAGATATTTTAAACAATAAATATTGCTAAAAATAAATAATTTTTTATGACAAACATGTAAGCCCCAAGAATAAAAAAATAATTGTACAATTTAAGTCTTAATTCAGTCATGTCTAACCTTCTCATAAAGATTAAATAAGCTCTCAGAAAGATTAATAACTTTACAGAATAATGTATAAAATCTAGGAGAAAAGAGAAGAATTATGTGATTCTTTGACTAAATTGTGTTTAGATATCAAAATATTCTGCAATCTATTTTGATAGAAATTTATTTTAATGAAAATAAGACATCCAAAAATTAAATAGAAATATTTATTAGCAATGTTATAAAAATGCAAAAAATATAGCTTTACTTCTCACTATATGTAAAATATATAATTGTTAATTAGAGAAGATATAAATTAGTATTACGCTAAGCCAATAAACTTTAATACTAATTTATATCTTCTCTAATTAAAAATGCAAAAGTAAATATTTAAATTTTTATCATAATTTCATAATCTTTGAATAAATTAAGAGTTTAGGTTGAACATCATTACTATATATTATGTACTAGCTCAAATTGTTTAATATAACAGCTTTGTATTTCAGTTAGTATTTGCAATAGCAAACATTTTTTTATTTGCATATTAAAATTTTTTTAAAGTAACTTTTATAATTACAAAAAATAAAAATAAGACATTATCTATCTTCATACACATGACTCTGGTTTATAATATTATATCTTGTTTCTCAATTATGCTAAACTACACATACACACACATAAATATATAATAAATATTTTTTAGCATTAAATCATTTTTATTTGTTTCAAGTATTCTTTTGGCATCAAATTAAAAAAAAAGCATATTATAAACATTCAAAAAATATATGATTTACAAAAGACATTACTGGATTCTTTTTTCCTCTTGTGTTCATGCAAATTCCATCTAAATGATTTATAAATCATCTTAGTAAAAAAAAAAAACTATCAATAAACATCACATGATCACCATTTCTTATACTTGCTCATAACTGTTAATTAATCAGGCCCCCCCCCCCCCCCCCCCCCCCCCCCCCTTTCCCCCCCCCCCCCCCCCCCCCCCCCCCCCCCCCCCTCCCCTTTTCCCCCCCTCCCCTCCCTTTCCCTTTATTTTTAATAAAAACTCCATACAGTAGTGCCACTCAAGCCAGAAACTAGTCTGGGGATATTGGATGAGTAGACACTAGATAGAGATTTTATGCACAAGCCTTCTGGCATTCATTGATTACTCTGGCTTGCACTGAGTGGCACTACTGTATAGAGAGTTTTGCCTGTTTTTAAAAAAAAACTATCATAGATAATGTGACTGATATTGATTGCATTTCTCAACAGCAGATTATAAACTTTGTAACATTCTTTATTGATTTCTTATATTTTTCTCATAAAATTGTTTTTATATATATATATATTCTTTTTCTTCTAGCTAAACTCAGAATGATAGAGTTATTATAGGTTACTAAAAACCTTGTTTAGTCTTAGGATTGTCAAGCAATATCTAAGGTAAGGTTATCTTTGCAGATTCATATAGATATAATCCTTTAATTATCATTATTTATATTATAATAAATTTATAAAAATGTTTAATTTAATATATATATATATAATCATTCCCAATAATTAATATTATGTAATACATTGAAATTAATACTCAGACTATTGGTCTATTAAATAAGTGAAATATCTCAATTTCTTTAAAGAGGCTTATCTAAAGCACTTTTGAAAACAATAAACATGAATATTTTAAAATCAATCATATTACTTTTAAAGCTTTATTTTAAATTGGATATATGTTATTTTAATGTTTCCAAAGTGCTTTAGATAAGATTTTCTAAAAGAAATTAAGATAAAGAGAGATGTCCAATTTTTTTTTCTAAAAAGTTTTGTCTTGTGCCTTGGATTAAGAATATTTCATTTTCTTAATACATCAGTTGTGAGTATTAATCTCAATGTATTTGTTAAAAGTACCAGTAATAGTATTTGATAATGTAAAGGATAAATAAAAATATGATTTTATTTTTTTGCCTTTTAAATTGTTTTCTTATAGAACTGTATGTAAACAAAGTAATTTATTTAGAAATGAGAAAATTGCTGGAAAAAGGGTATTACTTGGAATAATTTATTAAATAATACAAAGGAATTTTTTGATAGAAAGACTATTCCTGGTGTATATTATCCCTTGTTTTTGTAAGAAGGTGTATATAGGTCAATGTAGATTGAATTAAATTAAAGAATAAAGGTACATAAAATAAGGGTTAGAAAGAAATATCTCAGTTCTGTATTATATATGAATGAAAAAGTTACAGGCCACACTATTACTTTTGATGAGGCTATGGTTGTCTTCTTTGAAAAAAAAGTAAATAAAAAGAATTAAATAATCTTTATTATTAAAAATTTATGATTCTGAAGCAGTTAACTTATTTAAAAGTTTTTTTAATACTAAAGGTATGTAGGACGAAAGTGGAATTGTGGGTAATATTAAGTATAAATTTGTTATCTTGTAATCCTCTATTCTTGAGAAGTCTGCTTGTAGCAGTGTAACCATTGGTTGTGTTTTATAGTTTATTTTATTTGGCTAGTCAGATTTAGATGTGAATTTGGAGGTAATTTTGATTATTTTATTGACTAGTTTAGCTTTAGGATTACCAAGGCTTTAGTTGGTTATTAATTTAGATGATAACAATAAACCATTAAGCTATCAGCAATCTCAATCTGTAATAAAGGCAAATTCTTTTAACAATAAAGGAAGTACCACTTTTATCTATGGTATGATATATTTATATAAACATTAAATATTCCTACTTGATCAAGAACTGTGAGATTATGTTAATCAAATCTTATTAATCAGCTAAATATAATTGTTGTGAAAGCAGATTAATAAATATTCAATTATAACTTCCAGATTCTGAAAACAGACAAATGGATATTTATAACTTCCAAACTCCATATCAGTTGTATATTTACTAAGACAATAAAGCCAATTACTCAAGGCTTTAATAGGTTTATAAATTTAGATGATAACAATCAACCCTTAATATATCAACAATCTCAATCTGTAGTTGTCTTAACTACAGGTTGAGATTGTTGATAGTGTAAGAGTTGATTGTTATCATTTATATATATATAATCCCAGAGCTAATGCTAATCTGAAATAAAAATCCAAATATTAAATGACTCCATATGGTTAAGAAATCCAGTATTGCTTTCTGTGAAATAAATATATTAGAGTCTATTTTACAGAGATCAGTGCTGAATTTTTTAATCATGTGGGGTGATTTTATATATATATGTACATTAAGCCTTTTAATACAAATCATAAATATATTATAATGACTGGGTTGATTTCTGTCTACATTAGAACACCCATTTTTGCCTTTTACATTTAAAGAAATATTTGCAAAATTAAGCAATATACTGGAAGCAAGGGTGCAAACAATCAAATCAATTTACTGAGCTTTTAAACTGTCTTTCATAGTCTTGTAAACTATCAATGAAAAAAATATAAGAATAACTTCTCTCACTAAATATTTTATGCACAACCTTTATTTCTCAGAAAAGCTAGGGAACCACTCACCTTGTGTTTCTAATTTTACTATTACATTATACTGTATGGAACAATAATTGAATAGTTAATCATTCAAGAGGTCATGTGATGTTTACATTCAGAATGTGATAGATTAGGCTTAAATCTGAGAATATTTAGATTCAAGCATTATTTTTATATATGTTAATATTTCTGCTCAAGTATGGGTAGAGTGACAAAACATTGGATTCTTATGGCTAAATGATAACAATTGATCATCATTGCTGGTAGTTGATCATTGTTTGCCGCCCTCTTAATGCATTTTATTCTTGCTTCTCGGCTACATCTTAAATTTTTAAGAAGCCACACAATTCACTAAGAAGAAAATATATGCAGGTATCATATCTTAAGAATATTATATCAACATAAGCCAATACATTCATGATTTTTTTAAAAAAGTGTCATAGCATCTGCCGGGACGCGAACCCGCAACCCGGGCAACCGCCTGCAAGTGCAAGGCAGTTGCGCTGACCTCTCGACACCAATTGGTATTTTAAAGCTTACAGGGTTTATAATTATAATTGTTTCTACAATATAAAAAAAAAATAGTTTTTTTTTTTCTAGATTTTTTAAGTACTTTACAGAAAGATAATTAAAAATAGCATTAATCTTTTTATACAAAAGTTTTTTAAAAAAAATGTTGTTTGCATGCTGTTTTTTTAAAAAAATTCTAACATCAGATATAATTTATTAAAGTTTATTTTTTAGTCTATTGTTAAACTATAAAATTCAGCAAATAAAAACAAAATTTGTTCGCATTTAGATATTGAAACTAAATTTAATTAACGTCCAGAATGGATCATATAACTAAACTCATTAAAAATGTTTTTCATGTTTTTTTATCATTTATTTATAAAAATAAAAAAAAAATTGTCATTGTTATTACATTTTACTAACATTTAAACATTTTATTTATTTCTATAAGTTGGAGTGCATATTTGAAACAACACTAAAATAATCTTTGAGGACAAAGAGGAAAGAACATTTACATATTGCTGTCTATGGGAGGGGATGTGGAGAAAATTGAGATAAAAAGCGGTTTTTTGTATATGTACAGCAAGATTTAGTACCATAAAGATTTATAGTGTGATTTTCTCACTAAAACCGAGATTTATATAACAAATGCAAAGTCATACAATGACTATTAGAATAAGAGACTTCTTTGCTATATAAAATTTAGTTATCATTTATTTTGCTTGTCTCTTTTAATTTACAAAATGTTGAAAGTAGAGTTTGAAAGCTGATTAACACTGACATTAAAAAAAAACTATGAAAATTTAGGGGAAATGGCAAAAATCTAAATCTTAACCTTAGTTATCAATTTAGTTGTATTTATCTCTTTATATTTCTAACAGTAAAAATGTTTGGCATATTTTTTTAATTGTATCCTAGATATATATACTATAATAATTTTAGCTATGAATTGTAAAAACAGAATTTGAAAGGTGATAAATATTGATGTAAAAAAAAAAAATTCCAAAATTGAAAATCCATAAAAATATCAGAAATCTAAGTGCTAGATATACAATCATCAAATTGATGAATGCTATTACATGAAATAAAAAAAATTTACAATAACCTTGACTGGCTTCTATAGCAACCATGTGCCTAAAGACATTTTGGAGTATTTTAAAGCCTGTTATTTTTAGCATGTTTTAAGATTTTGTTTTTCTTCTATAATTTGTTTAACTTTACAAATGTTTTTTTTAAATTCTTTTTGCACACATACAAATACATATTAATTTTAATCATAAACCAGAAAATAATAGCAAAAAAAAAAATCATCAGAATTGAAGTAAAAAATAAGCTCTTTTCTAAAAAAGAAAGCTTTAAAATGATTGTTAATTTAATGTCCAAATACAATATGGTTAAACTTAAACTTTTTTTTTAATGATGAATTAAAAAGTGCACAAATAATGAAAAGATTTTCTAGAATGAGCACTTTATGTCATAATACTATGGAACTAATGGAGACTCTTTTGCGAATGTGAATCATTCAAAAGGAAATGGCAATGGATAGTGCCAAAGTGGCAATTATTTGAAAAATTGTTTGAAGAATTCTTTGCTAAGTTCTGTAATACATGCTATTCTATACCATTAAACATTACATGATCACTATTTTTTATGCTTGTTCATAACTGTTATTCAAATGGGCAAAACTCTCCATAGAGTAGTGACACTCAGTGCAAGCCAGAGTAATCAACAGATGCCAGAAGGCTTGTGCATAAGTGCCTACTCATCCAATATTTCCAGACTAGTTTCTGGCTTGTGGCCTTAATCAGTGAGAAGCCTTGTATCTGAGAGCACTGCACTATTAGTCTGGACTGATGAAGGCCACAATCCAGAAACTAGTCTGGAAATATTGGATGAGTAGGCACTAGATGGGATTTTATGCACAAGCATTCTGGAATCTGTTGATTACTCTGGCTTGCACTGAGTGGCACTACTGTATGGAGAGTTTTGCCTGTTTTAATATGCTATTCTAATGAAGGAATTAATTGACAGCAAAATATGTTTCAGTGGATTATGCAAATAGAACCATAGATAATGTTACCTCATAAGAAAAATCGGTATTTCAAAAATCAACTTCTATGGATTTTTATTAGAATATATATTTATTTACATTTCAATTTTATGATTTTAATGCTAGTTTTATAGTAATAGATATAGTTGAAGTAATAGTTGTTATAATAGTAACAAATGTCAGCTGATGTTCTGGGTATAATCCAATAATTATGACTTTTGTTCTTTCTATGCTTATTGACAAGCATTAATATTAAATTAAGTATTAAAAGTGATATAAAATATAAAAATTCAATTTTCTTAAATGTTAGAAAACCAAACTATAATTAAACGTTTTTTTAACGCTAAATTGCAGTTAGAAATATAAGGCAACTATTTCCATATCACTTTTTTTATGTATTTTAAAATAAAATTATTATTTAAAAAGTGCAAAAATTTATTGGAAATGATTTTTAATCATTCTTGAAAGATTATTAGATAAAATAATACACATTATCTTTACAAAAATTGTGATCTTTTCATTCATTTTTGAAAATCCTTTATAAAATCAAAAAACCGTTGTTTAAATCTTGAAAATTCAATCTGGCATAACAGTTTGTTTTTATACTTAATAAAAATAAGGTGTCTTCCCAATTTTGCTATATTATTGCTTTCTCAAAATTTTTAATATGTTTGTGCAAAGAAAGTGAATACCCAATTGTACATTTTGCACCCATTAATATTAAAAATATAAGCAAGGCAATGTCTATATTTGGAAATGCTTATTCAAATTTGTCTTTTAGAATTATATAATGAGGATAGTTTTAATAATTTAAATAAATCTGAACTTGAGTGAAAGTTGGTGTAGATATCAGTATTCAAGACTTTTAAATAAGCATCAGGTAGCTTTTAAGAATACTAAGTTAAAACCTGACATTTGTTTAAACACTTTACATATTATTCTCACATGAGTTTTAAATTTGTCTACAATTATGTAAAAAGTCTTGATATTGAATTTATTTCTGACATTAAATTTATTTCTGATGCATGTATGCCATTAAATATTTTTTTTTGCTGATACTTTTGAGCTGAACTGTAATCAATACCTGCCAATATTTTTTTTTATAAATGCTTCATATCTTCTAAAAACATATCTTTTATAGTTGGCCAGTTAATGATTCATATTTTTTAAAATTCATATTCTTATTTTGAATAATTCTGTCTACTTTATAACATTTTTGAAAAATTTTACCTCACATAATTAACCAAAAACAGAAGTTCTAGCTGTTTTATCTTAAATGCAGTGTTGTTTCACTTAAAATATTGAAGAATTACTGCTGTTGTCACATCTTATATCTAAAAGGAATTTTAGCACATTTTTATTTCCAAGTCTATGGAAAATCTATAGAGGAAATAATTTCTGTTTTGACAGCAGCTAAGGACTACTTTGAACTATTAGATTTAGTGAATAGACTATTTTGGATCATATACATAGCAAATTTATTTTCCTCTAATTTTTTCTTATGCATTTCTTTATACTGTCTGCATATGTTAGAAACATTGTCATAGATTGTTTTTTTACATGATGGAAAAATTTAGTTTCAAACTTTATATAAATAACATAACATCTGGTTTTTCCATTTCTTCAATAATATATCTTCCAAAAATTAAAAAAAAACTTTAGTAGATTGCTTATTTTTAAAATTAGTCTATGTATGACAGATTTGGGTGCTGAGTCAACTAACAAATTAAAATAGAATTTATTTCATCCATAAGCATTTATAGCCTTAGGAGCTATTAATCCGATGAGTTCCTTACAAGTGATTGTGACAGAAAAAGAACTTCTGTTTTCAATATTTTTATACTTTGTTAAAAATGTCTTATGATTGAATTATAAGCTGGGAAATCTTAAAAAAGTCTTATTTCATAAGAATTAATTATTTAAATTATTCCTTAAATGTATAAGTAACAGCGTTTACATATACTTATTCATGTTCTCAGCAATTGTAGAGTTCATATGGTGGAGTTGAGATAGGGAATACAGTGATAAAAATAAAAAGTATCCTCTAAAGAATAATGATATATTCATCTTTCCATCAGCCCTAACTTATGAGAAAATGGGATAATAGAAAGGTGTTGAATTAATAACATAAGTGTGGAAATTCAGATATTTGATACTTTTAGCTTACCTGGTGAGTAAAAATTGTTTATAAAATGTATGCAAAATGGAGGAGGGTGATTTTAGTTTCTTTTCCAGTGGATAATTGTATTATGCTGAAGTTGAGATGAATTTTATACTCATAAAAATTTTAAAAAAATTGGGAAAGCATCATTAAAATGTTGTTTTTAAACTTTTGCCCCAAATCTAAATCTCACCTATAAATTATAGATATTACATAGAATCTTGGTTGTGGTATCTTTTCATAATGATTAATTATAAAAATTATTTTGTTTGTCAACAAACTCTTCTATTTAATCTGAAGAGAACATTTGGGAACAAGAAATTTGCAAACAAAATACTAAAATGATCCTTTTGATAGAGAATACAATCATCATTCTTCTTATGTTGCTCTTATTTCAAAGTTAAAGTTTTTAGAACAGTAACTTGCTTATTTGTTATTATTGAATATCGAATAAAATTTGTTAAATGATCCATTGTGTTGTTGATAGACATTGAGTTCATAAATAATCTAAGATACCATATTTTCAGCAGAGAATTTGAAATATTAATTCTGTTTTTTATTTATTTACATACTTCATTTTTTGCAAACTGAATCATTTCTTCAATGCCAATTGCCTTTCATTTTCAGCATTATTTTAACTTCAGATTGTCTTGAAGATCAACCTGCAGAAAAATACAGCTGAATTGAAACAAGAGATTTTTGTTAGTTGAAACAGACACATCACCTTTATCATAATATTTTGATTCTATAATAATAGGATTAACTGAGAAACTTTGTTTAATTTTAACATTGATAGAGTTACAATGTATATATTATCTGATGATAAAAATTGGTTTTGATTTGGAAAATCAAATTACCATAATACGTTTGAATAAATGACTAACTTTTCAGCATTAGTCATTAAAATCAGTGTTTTGTTTATTGTTTTTTTTTTTTTTTACTCAAATATTGATCTATATATTTAGAAATGAAGCAAATGAAACTATCAAAAATACCAAACTTTAAGCATACATCAAAGACAAAGATTGCCAGAAGTCTAAGACATAGATACATCAGTTAAGCAACACATAAACATAAATCTTGTATTATGTATTGCTTCTTATGTCTACAATAATTTTTCTTTTGAAAATTAATGATTCTTTTCTTCAAACACATCTTATATCCTGTTCGCTAAAACTTAACTCTATTTTAGATAAAAAACTAATTAAAAATAAAATAAAGAGTATTTTGTAATTGACATCTTATAAAATATATCTTGGAAAATTGATTTTCGTGATTCCAAAATGTTCTAAAAAGCAAATGCAAGTTTCGCCTGTTAGAAACCTTTACAAACTTATTAGTAACAGTATCGATTTATACTTTTATTAAATCCTTACTATGCAACTGCGCATCACATTTTGCGTTTTCTGTTTGTGTTATTATTTACGCATAAGTAATTTTATAAATTAGAAAATAACTATTCCAAACTGCAAGCAAAATAACATTTATTTCTATTCTAATGCTAATAAATATGGTCAAGTGGAAAATTCAGTTTCAGATCATAGCAAAATATATTTTGAAAATTCTAGTGAGGAAAAAGAATAGAAAGCAATTTTGTATTCAAAATGAAAAACTTTTTAAATATACTCAGAAAGAAACAAAACTATTTAAGCTCTGAACATTTATGATTAATGGTAATTATTTCTTTTATTATTTTTTTTAAAAAAAAAGTCAGAGGGGGAGGAATCTATTCTAACAATTACTGTTTGAAGAATATAAGAATTATCAAGCTCCTTGCGACAACAAAAACTACACAAACAAAATAATGAGGGAGAACTCATTTAAATAGAACACAGCAAATACAAACAGATGCTAATTAGGTTATTAAATTGAATATGAAAACGAACAGTATTACCAGGAAATGCAAAAGAAAATTGTCAGATGGGAAGTAATTTTTTTTTAAAAAAAAATTATAATAGAATGCAAATTATTAGAAGTTTTAAATTATGCATAAAAGGAACTCGTAGGAGACAAAAAAGATAATTTCATATAATTAGGAAGTATTTAGTAATGCCCATGTAATCCGTTTTTATTTTCTTCATCGTAATCAAAATAGAGTGCATACGAAGTTCAGTTTCTTTTTTTTTTCCAATCAGATCACTGCAAATAAAAAGGTCCTTCAGTAGATATAAAGTTAATATTCTGCGTTTTAAAAAGAAAAAAATATTAGAAATTATTTATATAGAGAATATAAATTTCTTTATAAATTAATACATATTTGTTTTAAATCTATATATTTCAGGATAAGTCGTACATTTGAGAAATAAAATATAGTATAATAAAGTAAATTGTCAGGAAATCATGTGACATTTCATTTTAGCATCCAAGTGGTGGTTGGACACAACAATTTCATTCCAATAATCAACCAGATTTTATTTTATTTTATTTAGATAGAAATCAATCTATAACTCTTTAGTTCTATCACTGGTTAGAAATATAATGCAAAAATATAATACAATATAATGATCGATAAAAATTAACATATCTAACAACCTGTTTGTTTTCACAAAGATTTTAACACGTAATATACTATAAAACTGTACAGTTAGGTAGTTAGAAGCATTGCTATTATAAACAGTCACAAATAAATAAACTTGCTACAACCAATATCTTTACTATGTTGTAAATATAATGTGACTTAGAAATTATTTGAATAATTGTATTTTTAAATCATTAAATATAAACTATCATTTAACAAACTACATAAAATACAAGATATGAATTTAGTGCTAGGACATTATATAAGTTAAATGCTTTGAATTTGGCTAAACATTGTATTGGAATTTAAAATTTGTTACTTAATCTCATTTAAGGCAGTGTGCTAGTATTAGGTCAATGAAAAAAAAACATTTTTTTTTTTTCAAATATTCAACATATCAAATAAATAATATATATCTAAGAATAAATTTTTAAGAACTAAAACATTGGATGCATTCCCTTTTTAAGAAATTTACAGAATAGTTTATTAGATTCAGAAAAGCTTGTAGTTTTTTTTAAACTAAGAAGTCTCAGAGTATTTTAACAGAATTTAATTTTTTAATAGACAATTTAAAACCCTGTCTAAAAATAATATGACCCAGAAATTCTAGCTGTAGCCAACATACATTTTAAAAGGTTTAGCATACCTATGTAAATATGATAAGGGTAGTTTTGCAATACAATTTTTCAATGATGTTTTTGAACCATCATTATTAGAATATTATTGAGGTATGGAATCATATCTTTCATGTTCTGTAATAATATAGCTATTTGAGATTGAAAAATATTTGGAAATTTAACTTTGCAAAATTATCATTTTTTCCATCCTAGCTAATATTCACCACACATTTGGAATAACATGATATTGTTTAAGTTTTTGTTGAGTGTTATGTGTAATCCTTGCATATTCAGAACTTTCCATTGAATTTCCAATTACCACAATTGGAGGACACACTCTGAACTTTGGATTTGTATGAGTAGCCCCCTTTTCATCAATCCATGTAGCACTTTACCTATCTTCACTTATTATCTAAAAGATATCTTGTGGGTTAATGATGAATGGTCCTATTCTTGAAGAAATTCAATAACTAACTGTGATGAATTAATCAGATCTTAATCAAGTTTAAGTAAATTAAAAAACTTGTTTCTTATTTTATCTTCTATTTTGATCTGAATTATCAAAAAAATTTCTTAATTCCTTAAAGCATTCCCTCCAATTAAAGAGTAAATGATTTCCTGTAAGATGCATCAGCATTTTTTTTTTACTGTACCACTGATTTTAATTGGAACCTTAATTAGACCTTTTAGTTTTATTACATTGTTGGTCGTACCCAGTATTTTAAAAACATTTTGCTTAATTGTGGAGTTATTATTTTTGGTCAACAAATCCCAATCCTTCAATATTATGAACAATATTTCATTTCCATTACCTCATGCATTATTGCATATTTGATTGTCTCATTGTAATTGAAATCATGCATCTAATTTCTCAATAAATTATCATGCATCCCTTGTAATAATTGTTCCAGGAAGACTTCCGTCAGGAAATCACTTTATATACAGTCTCTAGACAAATATTTAAATGCTGTATCATACTCTTGGAATTCATCCTCATTGATTTAAAGTCTATTCTGAAAATGCAAATGGTATATTGTTGGTCATGGATTAAAATATCCCCATAAAAAATATTCATTATCTACAATTTCACTGCAAGATCTGTCTTCTGGCCTTTCATTTCTATACAAATGATTTATGATTTATAACATTGTTTATGAAAGAGTATTTTGCAAAATGTTTTATGTGTAATAGCCAGTTGATTGATCTATTCATATCAAAATTAGGAATATATATTTAAATGATTAATAACATTTTAATAATTTCTGTTTCAACTTCATTAAAAGTAACAGTACGATTACTCTTTTTGATCAGCTATGATCTACCTTAATTATCAATTTATTTAGATTTATCTATTAGCTAAATTTGTTTTTAGCTGATAATCTTGGCTGATGAATTGCACTAATTTATTTTAATTATAGTCTATTAAAATTTTAGACTTGGCCTAATGACCTTTTCTACCTATTGTAGTGTTTGTTTGTTGAATTGCATTTGACTTGGGTGATTAAGCTGCACAGCATAATGTAATTGTTTCATTATTATGTAGAGAAATTCTAATTTGCTTACATTTCCATTATTCTTCTTATATGATATTTTATTACGCTATTTTTTAATTTCTTCTATAGAAAACTTTTCTCTAAAATAGTTCAACATCTTGTCTAATTGTAGCTCTTCAATATATTTTTATTCACAGTCATATCTTCTCAATTAAAACAATTTACATTATATTTCTTTAGAATGACTTTGAGATAATCTTTATATTATAACAGGAGCCTGCCTCTTTCATAAAAATCATTGTCAATTCACCATAAAATATCTTTTTAGGAAATTTTGCATTATTTATTCATTTTACATGTTTAATTTAATGAAGATATCATTTTACAATAGTGGCATAATATCACATCTAACATGTTGAAGAATATAGAAATTGATGTAATGACTTTTTACAGACCATTCTTATATAAAAAAATTCTAATCCATTTATATTATGTCAAAAGAGTATTCAAGTCTCATTTATTAAATTACACAAAATAACAGTTCTATATACAATTAATTTAATCACAATAATTATTTCGCTATGATAAAAAAATACTCTATTTTTTAACTTGTTAAAAGCAGTAACAGCCATCCCAATCTTTAAGTTTACCATTCTACCTAAAAAAACTACCAAGATAATTTAAACTGATTTACATTCTCAAGTTGGTAATTATTAAAATTAATAGTTATTAAAAATTTTTTTTTATTACTGGCTAATAAAAAACTTGAGTTTTTTTTATCATTAATTACTAATCAAAAATGTTTATATGTTGGATTTAAAATAATAACTATATTCTGTAGATTATCTTTTGCACTGGAAAAAATAATACAATCATCAGCATACTGTTAATCCATAATCCAAGAAGATGAAGTTCTTATTTTTGCTTTTGAATTATTCATATTAAAATCACACTGAACAATCTTATATCACATAAAAAATGGAGTCATAGATCACATGACCCCATTCTCTTAAGCTTGTAAGATATAAACAATGAGCATTTCCAATTGCTCAACAAGCTTTGTGATAAACGCTTAGTCAGAGAAAGCATTTAAAATATCTCTAGTGTCTGAAGCTACCCTAGTGACGCCTCTCTAATGAATGCCAAAGCACGGAACCATGGTCAGAGGTTGGGGGGGAGGTCCTGACAGAGATATTTTTAAATGCTTTCTCTGGCTAAGCATTTATCCCAAAGCTTGTTGAACAATTGGCAATGCTTATTGTTTATAATCTTAAATCACATCTTGATCTGTTTCATTAAGCCATCCTGTAAACATTTGCTAAGTCCATAATCATAAAAATTAAAAGCAGTGTTGGAACAAGTATACATCTTTGTTTAACAATAGTGTTCATTTAAAATATCTCAGATTTTTGACCTGTAGTAGTAACCCTTTTTTTAATACATCATGTAGAAGATAATAAAAATAAATTTTAATGGTCAATCAACTAATTATAAATAATGACATAGATTTTTTTCAATTAATTAAGTCAAATATCTTGATTAAATCAATGAATTTCTGACACTTTGTTTTGAATTTGCCAAGCATGAAAACTATGTCTACAGTGCTTCTTGATTTTCTAAAACCATAAGAAGTGGCCAATAACCATTCTCTTATTCAACAAATCCTTTTTGTACTGGATAATGTGTTCCATGGTACTTATTGCAATCTTGTCTTTTTCTTTTATTTTAAAAAAAATTGAAAGAACAATAACATCCTTAAGTTCAGGAAGCACAATTTCATGAGTTTTTGTAAAAAATTCCAATATGTTTCAAGCAACAAAACTTTCCCCATATCTTGTTATGACACGTAGAATTCAAGATTACAAAAAAAACTGTTTTGATTTCATTAAGTTGAATATCTTTGTCCAAATCTAAATGAATAGATATTATTTCATTAAAAGTTATTATCTTAATTCTTGTATTATTATTTAAAAAAAAACAATCAAAATACTCCTTCCATCTGTTCACAATATTACTGCCATCATATAGAAGAATGCCATTAGTAAATTTTATAGGGCAGTGTAAATATTTTTCAGTCGATATATAGTTTTTAAGGTATCAAAAAAGATCTAAAGTAACCACAAACAGCAAATATTTGTATTTTCTTTGCAATTTTAATTCATAATCAGTTTTAAGGTATCATGTTGTAATTAAACTTCTGCTTTTAAATCTATATTTATTAAACGCCATATTAAACAGAAGCAAAACTCTCCATATAGTAGCACGACTCTATGCAAGCCAGAGTAATCAATGGATGCAGGAAGGTTTGTGCATAAAATCCTTATCTAGGGCTCACTCATCCAATATCCCCAGACTAGTTTGTAGCTAGTCTGGGGATATTGGATGAGTAAGCACTAGCTAGTTTGGAGATATTGGACATTAAATGGTACTACTATATGGAGAGTTTTGCCTCTATGTTAAACAGTTTGTGTAAGCATAAAGAATTGTAATCATGTGATTATTAGAGGTTTAAACTCCATATTAGCCCAGAATGCTGTGTGCTTTCTTTTAATTAAGTCATTAATAATAAAATCATTGTCAGAAAATCAATAGTGATTTTTCTTTTTAGTGAACTCAAAAATAGATTTACTTTTAGTTATAACAAACTTCTTAAAAGAATTCCATGCATAGTTACATTATAATAATAAAAGTGCAATTTAGCAATTTTAGTGTTAGCTGTCAAAATTTAGCATAAATAGTAGATGTTTCTAATAAACTGACATCAATTTTTTTCTGAATATGCTTAGAATAAGTCCAATTTTTTAAATGAAACTATTATTTTAATCTTGGAGCATGCTAATATATAATCCATCATCTATACTTGTATGTGATCATATAATATGAACTTTCATATTCTAACTGCTAATTATAATGTAATCTATTAAATGCCATTGTTTGGGGCATAGGTGCATCTATATTCATTTATAGTGCTTTTTCTTTTCTGACTAAACAAAATTTTATAATAGTTAATTCATGTGTTGTGCAAAAATTTAATACAGACTGTTAGAGTTTACAGCATCAATACTATTATTTTTAATGATTTTTGTCAAAGTCTTCTATTTGTACCAATAAATACTTAAAGTGTGCAAGAAGAAAAATAAACAAATTTTTAATGGTATTGATGAAACAGTGCTGCCCAGAAAAGAGTAAATTGCCTTTTTTCTCTGAATTCTGAATCTAACCTTGGCATATCTGCACTAATAAAGTGAGTATAGGTAACATTATGCAAACCAAGTTTTAACACTAGTAGCCATTCATCAATACATTAAGGAATTAAAAAAATAAAAAGTATACTAAGTTAGGTTTTGTAGTAAATCCAACATTAAACAATTTTCTTTCACTAATGGATTTATACCTTCAAAAAAAATTGGAGACTTAATGTTGCATATAATAAAAATATGTTATTGTGCTTAAAAAGAAAAGCTTCTAATCAACATATTTTTACTAATTTGATTTATGATTATGAAATGTGCACTCTGAATTCTCAAATAAAATAAAGGTAATAGCTAAGATAAAGATTGTAAAAGAACTTGCTGCTGGGAATAATAAGAAGGAATAAAGACAAACTGAATGGGTTAAATTCTATTGGTATTACAGACAAAATTGGAAGAAAAACATGTGTAGAAATGGCTGGACACATAGAGAAGTACAACAATCCTTGACAAGATCTCAAGAAATAAAAAAGCACTACAAGAAGCGACTTTAATGTGAAAAAATAAAATAAAAAACTTTGCTTGATTATGAGAGAAAACAGCTTCTGAAAGATCAATGTAGAGAAGTTTTGAAAAATCCTTGCTTGCAGTGGGCTTTCAGTATTTGAGGATATCAATTTTTATATTTTATTAGTCATGTATTCAAGTTTTAAACATCAGAAACTGATTACTAAATTCTTTTTCCTCTTCTCCTTATATTCGTTTTTTTTTTTTTGCATTCACAAAATTTCTAAACACTTTTCAGTATTAATGATTACAAATAAATAATCAATTGGTTTATTGCTTGGGAGTTCATAAAAAGTTTGAGCTCTAAAAGTGGGCTCCAGTGTATGCAACGCTACCACTATATTCTTACATACAAGCCTGACTGTATGTATAGAAAACCAAGATATTGCATAAATACTACCAATCTCTATCATTGTTGTTTACTAATGACGTATAATTGATCCTTTTGATCTTCACATTTTTATTAAAATGTTTTTTTTCTTTCTAACATCTATTTAGTTTTCCCTTTCAATGTCTTTTCTCCTCTAAGAATTAAATTATCGTATTGTATTTAATCATAGCTTGATTTTAAATTCGTAGAGTATGGGGAATTTTGCTCTAAACATACATTCCTTTGTAATAACTCTTTTGATCTACATTATATATAATACTCTGTGTGTGTGTGTATAATATTGCTTGTTATTTAAAAAAATCGATGTTGAAAGTATTATTGAAGAGATGATTACAGTTAATTGATTTCAAAAATATTTTTGAGCAACCATCCACTTTTCTTTTTTATCTCAGAATTAAGTTAATAAATAACAATATGATTAATTTTCTGACATTAATATATGTATTTCTTATTTGAAATATCATCTTCCTGATTTTAAATATAGCAGGAGTTGTATTTTCTAAATTTCTACCAGCCGAACGCAAATTCCCTCAACTGTTTTCTATTTCTGCATTATTTAGAGGAGATTTGTTCTTGTTTCTTTCAAATAATGGTCGGCAGGAAAATCTTTCGGAAATTATCATGATTTACTACTTCCAATCTCATTTCATTTCCCGCCAGTGCTAGCGGCCCGCGACAGTCAGGAAGTCAGTTCGGGGCGGGAATATTACTTGTTTAAAGGCTATCTATTTCCACAGCTTTAGCATTTGAAGAGAATACTGTTATTAATTGACAATTGTATCAATATTTCAGTAACTGATGACATCATCAGCATAGGTAATTTGATGATATAATCAATTTGAATGACATTGATGACATCATCAACAACATAATGACAATTTATTAATCTTATTAAGCAAGATGTGATTAATAATTATATATAATTATCTTAGCTTCTAAAATATTTTTAAATTATCTTATTTAATTAACTTTTTTTTTTTTTTTAACTTTAAACAAAAATATTTTATAACCATTAGTTTTTAAAAAATGTCATTGATAGTTTACGTACAATATTAAAGTACTATTTATTACTTAATAAATTTCACAATATATATATATTGTATAATTCTCGTTTAGGTAGACCTATCTTTTTGTCCATCTGTGCTTCATTTTTGATAAGATCATAATATAGATAGATTTTTTAAAACTTAGTACATTTATACAAAATCATTTAATGATTAAAAATCTGTTGAGGAAGGACATTGATCAAATAATTTGTTAGATGAGACAAGTGAGAGAGTGATGGAAGCATTAAATTTTAAAAAATTCATTTTTGGAAAATGTTAAAGTTTATTTAGACATTTGGAACTTGGTACAAGTGTGCAAAAATATCGGTAAATTCTGATACAAAATTAATTAAAAGAAAATCTCTTACAATTACTTTTATTTTTTTATTAGTATTATTACTATCCTTCCTCTAGTGAGAATCACTGTGTGTGGTTGTGCAGGACACAATGGTATTTCATAACGGGAACACCAAACCCCAAAATAATAAAATTTATATGTAAATGAAAATGTTTAGAAATATCAAATTCACCAGTTCCTTTATTTTGTTGTAATATCTTATATAAATACAATTTATTCCCTACTTTGAACACTTTTTAGCAAAAACCTTTTATTGTACGTATATGCATACACAATCTTATGTTTTGACTGTTCTGCAGGTTTTTTTTCAGAGCTATGATATAATGAACAACACAAAATATAATATAGCTATATTAATTTTTAAATGAGGTTTAAAGTTTATATCTGTGCTAGAGATAATCTTTAATTTAGAAAATGATTAGTAATAATCATTATTGTATTTATCTGAGGTGGATGGTATCAAAATTGTCAGTGGAGTGAGTTTGATAATGGTAAATAAAAATTTAACAATTTACTATAGATAAATACTTTTCATATAATAAAGATATATATGGGAGATAGTGACCTGGGCCAACTGATGAGTGCTGGTTCAGCATGAAATGCATCTTGGTGGTCATTTGTCTTTTATTGTATCTTTATTTATATGAATTTAAAAAGAATGGGGAAGTATGGAGATTGTTTAATATATCTATAAAAATAAAATACATAACTATATAAACATACCATAAAATTAATAAAGTTATATAATAATTATAATAAAAGTTCAAGTATATAAATAAAATGTTGTAGTGATTATAAATATAGTTTCTTTAAATAATATGTAGTAGAGGAAGCTAGGATATACAATAATTTTTAAAAAAATGTTTTTTTACTTTTAAAAAATTAAAGTAAAATTAGGTAAGTTAAAAGATTACAATATTTATAGTTTTTAAATATTAAAAAAAGATAAAATATTAATAACAGAAGAATGAATAAGTTATTATATGATTTAAAAATTAAAAAGAATATTAATAAATGAATTAACATTGAATTGAGAATTATATGGAAATAAAATTAAGTATTTAAATTAATGAATATGTATACACTCAGGAATACACATGTATAATTTATATTATATATTTTATTTTATATTAACTGGATTATTTTATTTGGGTTTGATTATATTTATTTCAGTTTTATTATGTTTTGCTATATATTTTATGTTTGTTTGTTTTTTATTTTATTAATTTTATTGTTAACATTTTAAATTGTATTATTTATATAGTTATGTATTTTATTTTATGTTGTTCTTTATATCATAGTTCTGAAAAAGACTGCAGGATAGACAAAACATAAGATTGTGTATGAATATAGGTACAATAAAAGGTTTTTTTCTAAAAAGTGTTCAAAGTAGTGGATAAATTGCATTTATTTATGAAAATGTTTACATTTTTAAATCACTTCATTGTTAGAAATATGTTTTGAGTGTAAATATTTTTTTTATTTAAATATGAGAGGAACACTTATTTACTTAAACTTATTGCAGCAATTGCCTGAACCTCAGATTTTGAAGCTTGATCTCAAAATACACTACATATGCCATTTTATCATGATAATTAATAAAACATATATAAATGTTTAGATTTCCAAACCACTTTATTGTTAAAAACATATTCTAGCTGTAAATATTTTTTATTTAAATATAAAAAGAATACTTCTTTATTTAAACTCATTGTGACAGTTGCGTAAGCCTCAAAGTATATTACATGTATATTCTACCATTGCACTAAACTGAACAGGATGATACACTTTTGTTGCTATAATTAATATAATTTATATGCAGATAGAATGTTTAGATTTTCCAATTACTTTTATTTAAATATCTTAATTTATATAAAAAGTAACATTGCTATTAATAATTTACTTTTTAAAAAACCCATTAAAGATATTGCCTCATAATTACAATAATTCTGCATGTGTTGAAATTATGTTTATCAATAATATTTTACAGATTTGCCAAGCATTGGTGGTCGAGAGGTCAGCATGGCTGCCTTACAAGCAGTTGTCCCGGGTTAGTGGGTTCACATCCCGGACGATACTATGACACATGGGAAAAAATATATTTTACAGATTTTATATGTCTTATTTACTTTAGAGTAGTAGAAAAATGGCCAACTGAGGCTGTCTAGTGCAATTTTTTTTAATAACAATATTAACTTTCTTTTCTTATTTTGCCGTATTATTTTTTTACATTTTACTAAATAGCTTTTTCTATTTTTAATAATGATATTGTCTTTTTTTATGCAGTATTATTTTTTTTTTACACATTTTACTAACAACTTTTTATTAGATATGGACTCGGGTTTGTTCTCTAGCTAAAAACTTATAATTGATCCATAATTCACACTTAAGTCCAAATCTAAAGAAAACAGACTGAGTAAAAAATGTAATTTTAAAAAGGATATTATTGCACACCAAAATATTTAATTCTCAACAAATTTCATCATTAAGATATTATTTAATGCAATTCTCTTGTTTATAATAAACTCTCTACATGATTACACTATTGGAAAATTCTAAAAAATGTATGTGGTGGAATAAACCAACTGTTTAATTTTTTTTATAGTTATTCAACATAGCCCATGAATAAACAAAATAAAATGCAATGTGTTTTAATGGCTTCTAAAAATGTATTGAATAAACATAAGTAGGAAAATTTCAAATTTCTTCCCTTAAATAAATCCTGGCTAAATTCCTAATTATTGAACTATATAATAAAGTATAATATATATATAATCCTACTTAGTTATTTAATAAGTGTTAAAAAATAAAATCACAGTAGTGTAAACATTTTATTATTGAATGAAAACAAGTGAAACAATTTTTGTTAATAGAAAATATAAACAAGTTATATATGATAGGTTCTGAATTAAAAGTAACTAATGAATTTTTAACAAGTTGACACTAATAGAATGAAAAAGATATATCAGTCACATTATTTAAAATTGGCCTAGTATGATGGTTCTAATGAAATATAAAAGTTATATCAATAAATAATATATGAAAATTTAAAATATCAGACTACATATATAATAAATTATAGTTATTAATGGTGAAATAGCACATACTTAAAAATTAAATAATAATGTAAATATTTTATTATTGAAGGAATATGACTTTGTTAATAGAAAATGTAAGTTTATACATGAGAGATTTTGAATGGGTTTTGGAAAAAATAAATTATTTTAATGAATTATTGATATGCTGGTTAAAGTTGATCTAAATATTGTTTCATTCAGAATAATGAAGACAAGCCAAACTCTTTTCTTTTTGCTATGTGGGATGAAGTTCAGATTTGAAGCATTCTAGAGAATCATACACTGGCTATAGATGTTTTTAATAAACAGATAAGTAAACTAGAATTACTTATATATCAGAGCTGGCCCCAAAACAGGAAAGGAATAGGGCAATGGGTGTGTGTGTGTGTGTGTGGTGATAGTGGTTCTTTTAAATATGATAAAATACTTAAATATATAAAAAATTATCTTATTTGCAGATATTTTCTATCTCTACTAGTAATTTCTCAGGATTGTCCAAAAAGTAATATAAAAACTTTTGACAGAAAAAAAAAAAAATTCAAATTTATTAAATAAATATTTTTGTTTTGTTATTATTTAATTCTTGTTTCAAAAATTATTTTTTTAAACATTAATTTGTTTTATTTAAGCTTATGTTTTAATTGCCAGTTTTACTTTTATAGAAATAAATGAATAAAATACATGATATATTTACTGAACATGTTAAATAACTAAAGCCATATTTTCAAGTTTTTCTTCCAAAAGAACTGGGGAAAATGTCTTTTAATTTACAAATTTTATTTCATAAAATGGGAAGGGGAATGGGTGCTATAGTTTACCTTGCACAAAGGCATCTATTACCCATGCAATGGGGCTGCTACTAGTATATTATTTTTGATTATTTTAATGGTATCTTTACAAATGCTGTAATTACATAATAATTGGTTGGCCATTAAGCAAAATAAGTGTGTTAAGAGCTGACACTAGTGTAAAATAGGATTGAACTCAGATATTTATATAATATGCCATACTGTACCGGTCGAAACCCACCACCACCGCAAGTCAAATCGGATTCAAACTCAGGCGGTTCGAAACTGAATTCAAACCCAACTCAACAGCTCAGATAGCAGAAATCGACGGCACAGTGCCATGCGCCAAGAACTAGCTCAATGGTTGGTGAGGACTAGAGACTCCTGCACTGACACGAATATCTAATAATTAATTACTTTGAATACCTTTTAAATCAAATCATATGTTTGTTCGGGTTGCCAACACAGATAGCGGGTATGAACATTTAAATAATTATAAAAAGAATGATGAACTAAGAAACCAAGTATGTTAGAAAATATTTAATAATAATAATAATTTGTTTTGTTCAATAAAATATAGATTGCATTAGTTACCTCTAGTCTTTAAAAGAATTTATAAATATAATAAGAGTGGCGGTCCTTATCATATGCCAACAAGTATTACACAACATGGGATTCTATGTCTATGCCCCCAACGAGAAATATAAAGGCAGATAAAGGTATTCATTAAGAACGGAAATGATTGTTCTAATTTTATTACGGTGGAATGTGAGATTTATTTTCACATTCGGAAATCTATTCATGAAGAGCAAAACGTATTTTAAGGCATAACTTTAATCTTGATTTGAAAACTGATTTAAACTAAATAATATATTTGAGAATTTGTTCGACTTTAATTTAAATCACTTCACAACGAATTACGAGCATGGAGCGGGTTTTACCGGAACAAAAATGCAACGGTACTGGCGGCTTACGAGGCAGAGAGTAAAATTGAAATACGATCGCTAGTCGATGATCGAAGTCCTATGGCGGCTTGCATCTAACAAGTCTTACGCCCTTTGACTAATGAATAGGAAAGGAAGTACTTTCTTTCTTGAGAAATTTAAATAAGAGAATATGATCACCGACCAGCCTAACGGAGTGGAAGATTGCCCTGCGTCAGCAACGTTTGATGATGATGACTTGATAGTCATCGTTGAAAAATAAAACCCATGTAGAATGCTCTACGTGATGACTTGACCAATTAATTAAAGTCAAACGAGCGTTTATCGAACTATTTTAAAACATTTATAAACTATATTAATTATGCCCTAATATCGTGCCCTTCCTGAATATTAATATAAAATAACAAAAGTTGAATTGACATATATTTACCCCTTTATCGACCCTTTTGCAAAAACATTTTAAATATATATAGATAAATAAATCAACATTAGTGAAGCAAGAAAATACCATTTTAACATTATACGAATATATATAAACACTTGTAACTTAGGAGCTGGGGACATAGGTGAAAAACGGAGCTAATAGTTTATTATTAGCCAATTATAAAAATAATAAACATGTAATATTTTCTTTCGACTCGATGATTAATAGAACTTTCAAATTTAGTTCTAATGGGCGAGAATTACTATTTGAAATTAATGTTATATTATTTGCGTGAGGCAAATGGAATCAAAGGGCTCATCGAGTCGAAAGATTATTGGCATATAATTTTTAAATACGACATTAATAAAGCACACTAACATATATATATTAAACGATCCGCCAGGTCAGAAAAGAAAAAGTTTAAAGACTAGAGATCTAAAGAATTACGCTATAGATTTACAGTAGCATTTTATAACTAAAAGGTGTTACAAAGATTTACATTAAAGAATAAAAGAGCTCTTAAAAAGAAGGAGTATAAAATAAAGTTCGAACTGGCCAGAAAGTTTAACGTTCATATTACCATTCCGTGCTTGTCCTTAAGTTACTCCTCCAAGTTGTTGAAACGTAGGCATCATTGGTTAACTACTGGAGTAGTATTTTAGTAGCTTTCATTATTTTAGCAGAATGATCGATCCGGAAAACGGTTCAGCAGCTCCAGTGAAGATTCCTCGGGACTTCAGGAACCGTAGCCAGATCCCTGATGTTCTAGCCCTCTATCATGATGAAATACAATTTTTATACACACCGAGTTCACTGCACTACTCTACAACCAAAACTAGTCTTTTTCTTTACTTTTCAGGGCTATATATCTACTGTTCACTGATGCCTCCGGCTAGCGCTCATTTTATTATCAATCTGGTTTTTTTTTTTTTATAATTAGTTGTTTTCAGAAACATTCCTTCGATAAGGCTTTCAAACTAATTTTTGAATTCCTTTCCTAATTAGAAAATGAATTCTTAAAGTCTGAAATGATTTTAATTAAAAATTGAATTCTTATCTTTTTTTTATTAATAAAACTTTACTGTTGTTTTTGAGAATTTGAAAGCCTTTGGAAGGAATGTAGCTTTTAATCGCAAAACTTTACAAATTATTTAAAAGTAAAAAAAACAAGTATTCCCGACGCAATGAAACTTTCGAACAATTATATATATTTAATATTTACAAACATATATACGCACAATCCAGGCAATTTAATATATGTAAATTCATGAACATTTTATCATGAATTTATTTAGAGAATTGATCCAATTTAAACTAAACTAATTAATTTTACTACGTATTTGAAACAAGTTATTCATTATGGAAATTAGCATGGATTGAACGTATAAAGCCCCATTGCATCGGAAATTTAAAGTTAGTATTAGGGTAAATAACATGAAGCTAGGATCGAACTCAGATCCGACTGCTTCATTTCTTTTCACTTCAAAAAAAAACAATGAAAAAAAAAAGACTTTACTTACGCAGGATATAGTTGCATAAGTGTATAGACTCTGTGGGGCCAAAAACATAACCATGTACCGGTCGAAACCCACCACCACCGCAAGTCAAATCGGATTCAAACTCAGGCGGTTCAAAACTGAATTCAAACCCAACTCAACAGCTCAGATAGCAGAAATCGACGGCACAGTGCCATGCGCCAAGAACTAGCTCAATGGTTGGTGAGGACTAGAGACTCCTGCACTGACACGAATATCTAATAATTAATTACTTTGAATACCTTTTAAATCAAATCATATGTTTGTTCGGGTTGCCAACACAGATAGCGGGTATGAACATTTAAATAATTATAAAAAGAATGATGAACTAAGAAACCAAGTATATTAGAAAATATTTAATAATAATAATAATTTGTTTTGTTCAATAAAATATAGATTGCATTAGTTACCTCTAGTCTTTAAAAGAATTTATAAATATAATAAGAGTGGCGGTCCTTATCATATGCCAACAAGTATTACACAACATGGGATTCTATGTCTATGCCCCCAACGAGAAATATAAAGGCAGATAAAGGTATTCATTAAGAACGGAAATGATTGTTCTAATTTTATTACGGTGGAATGTGAGATTTATTTTCACATTCGGAAATCTATTCATGAAGAGCAAAACGTATTTTAAGGCATAACTTTAATCTTGATTTGAAAACTGATTTAAACTAAATAATATATTTGAGAATTTGTTCGACTTTAATTTAAATCACTTCACAACGAATTACGAGCATGGAGCAGGTTTTACCGGAACAAAAATGCAACGGTACTGGCAGCTTACGAGGCAGAGAGTAAAATTGAAATACGATCGCTAGTCGATGATCGAAGTCCTATGGCGGCTTGCATCTAACAAGTCTTACACCCTTTGACTAATGAATAGGAAAGGAAGTACTTTCTTTCTTGAGAAATTTAAATAAGAGAATATGATCACCGACCAGCCTAACGGAGCGGAAGATTGCCCTGCGTCAGCAACGTTTGATGATGATGACTTGATAGTCATCGTTGAAAAATAAAACCCATGTAGAATGCTCTACGTGATGACTTGACCAATTAATTAAAGTCAAACGAGCATTTATCGAACTATTTTAAAACATTTATAAACTATATTAATTATGCCCTAATATCGTGCCCTTCCTGAATATTAATATAAAATAACAAAAGTTGAATTGACATATATTTAACCCTTTATCGACCCTTTTGCAAAAACATTTTAAATATATATAGATAAATAAATCAACATTAGTGAAGCAAGAAAATACCATTTTAACATTATACGAATATATATAAACACTTGTAACTTAGGAGCTGGGGACATAGGTGAAAAACGGAGCTAATAGTTTATTATTAGCCAATTATAAAAATAATAAACATGTAATATTTTCTTTCGACTCGATGATTAATAGAACTTTCAAATTTAGTTCTAATGGGCGAGAATTACTATTGGAAATTAATGTTATATTATTTGCGTGAGGCAAATGGAATCAAAGGGCTCATCG
>JAQFVV010013604.1:0-45118 GCA_028023455.1 Epiperipatus broadwayi | reverse complement strand
AATTTTTAAATACGACATTAATAAAGCACACTAACATATATATATTAAAACGATCCGCCAGGTCAGAAAAGAAAAAGTTTAAAGACTAGAGATCTAAAGAATTACGCTATAGATTTACAGTAGCATTTTATAACTAAAAGGTGTTACAAAGATTTACATTAAAGAATAAAAGAGCTCTTAAAAAGAAGGAGTATAAAATAAAGTTCGAACTGGCCAGAAAGTTTAACGTTCATATTACCATTCCGTGCTTGTCCTTAAGTTACTCCTCCAAGTTGTTGAAACGTAGGCATCATTGGTTAACTACTGGAGTAGTATTTTAGTAGCTTTCATTATTTTAGCAGAATGATCGATCCGGAAAACGGTTCAGCAGCTCCAGTGAAGATTCCTCGGGACTTCAGGAACCGTAGCCAGATCCCTGATGTTCTAGCCCTCTATCATGATGAAGTATAATTTTTATACACACCGAGTTCACTGCACTACTCTACAACCAAAACTAGTCTTTTTCTTTACTTTTCAGGGCTATATATCTACTGTTCACTGATGCCTCCGGCTAGCGCTCATTTTATTATCAATCTGGTTTTTTTTTTTTATAATTAGTTGTTTTCAGAAACATTCCTTCGATAAGGCTTTCAAACTAATTTTTGAATTCCTTTCCTAATTAGAAAATGAATTCTTAAAGTCTGAAATGATTTTAATTAAAAATTGAATTCTTATCTTTTTTTTATTAATAAAACTTTACTGTTGTTTTTGAGAATTTGAAAGCCTTTGGAAGGAATGTAGCTTTTAATCGCAAAACTTTACAAATTATTTAAAAGTAAAAAAACAAGTATTCCCGACGCAATGAAACTTTCGAACAATTATATATATTTAATATTTACAAACATATATACGCACAATCCAGGCAATTTAATATATGTAAATTCATGAACATTTTATCATGAATTTATTTAGAGAATTGATCCAATTTAAACTAAACTAATTAATTTTACTACGTATTTGAAACAAGTTATTCATTATGGAAATTAGCGTGGATTGAACGTATAAAGCCCCATTGCATCGGAAATTTAAAGTTAGTATTAGGGTAAATAACATGAAGCTAGGATCGAACTCAGATCCGACTGCTTCAATACCTATACTTCTACATACATGTATATATATATACACACACTTGAAGTTGATTGTCTCAGTTTTTTCTAAGCTTTTACAGTCTTAAAGTTTAAACATCAAAGTATATATGTGTATGTAAAATTATTAATTGATTATTTTGCATTTTGGCTTTTGACAAACATAGAGAGTAATATGTAATATTTCATTGTTTCTCTATGAAAAAAATGTAGGAAACTTCTCTTACAATGAGATATTTAAAGCCTAATCTATCTTTGCATTGACATGGGTGATTATTATAAATTTATCTATTTATACAATTACTTTTAGTTTGAATTAATTAGGCTTCTTACAAATATAGTAATTTGCTTCATGGAATTAGATTTCTGACTTTTTACTAATTATATATGACTTTTTCACTGACTTTTTTTCTTCTGGAATGAATGAGTTTTCAATTGCAGAATGAAATATAGAGAAAACCAAATTAGCTGTTGATATCTTTTTTTTTTTTTGATAAGCTATTTGTTACATAATAGTTTTAACAGACAAAATTTCATGCAAGCTAACAAAATTTGTGTTACATTAAACTATTCCAAAATATATTAAGATATTGAAACAAATTTGCACCACTGAAACATGACCTATAGCATAACTGACTGCATATATAGGCAAAGGATAAAAAAAGATATTTAAATAACTAATACAAAACATCTTAAATTTGGACATCTTAATAATGTAAGGACTCACTAAAATTTGTGACAGCTTTAATTATTGAAATATTTAAATAAGTATTTAATGATTAAAAAGAAAGCTGCAAAAACATTGTCACTACTTCTATATTAAAATAGTATTTTTTGATAATATTCTTGTCTTATGATAGCTGATAAGAACAGAACACACATTCATATATATAAATCTTGTCAATATGGATTTAAATTTGATTATAAAAATATGAAAATTATTCAAATTGAACGTTGTCATAATAAACGTAAAATAAAAGAGACTATGTTGATTTCAAGAAATCGTCAAATGTTAATGAATCGCCAGTCATCAAATGTTAAGATAACAGAATTGTGGGAAATCTGAATTGAACTATGGGTATTGTTAAGGGTTGTCTCGTTTTGATTATTCAACGTTATATAGTTGATAAAGACTACAAAGTGTATAGTCGAAAGTACTTCTAAAAGAATATAATTTATATAAATTGTACTGTATTTTGATATATATATTGATTTGTATATTACATATATATATAATGTAATAATTTTTAATAGATGTAATTGATGAAGTATTTTAAATTTCTACATATTTATATATTGTAATGGTCAGCTTGCATATGATGAAATTATTTAAATTTAATATAATTTACACAAGTGCCACCTGACATTAAACATCACTACCACGTTTATATATTTAAACAATATTTGCATTAATGTGATGATAATGACTGCTACACAGCCACAATTTGTAATACCTGGCTAGATCATAAAGTATGCAGACCAAATAGTACTACAAATAAAGCTGTTAACACACCTTTGAAATCAATAACAAAACTATAGTCCATTACAAAATATGATTGTCAGCTGTACTTCTCAAATATAATTTTTTAAAAAAAAACAAAACTGTTTCTCCAATCTCTTATATATTATTGATTTAGTTCACGTGCATATAGGAAAACAATAAGTATGTACAAAGTGTCCATGATTTCTTTGATTAATTTAAAGTTTAATCTTCAATTACTCTATAAGACAGTTTTATGGTCGAGTATGTTTGCTGCACAGCAAACATATGGTCTTTAATATACTTAAAAATATAACTCTGCACTTGGCCAAGTTCATAATAAAAGACATTTATTTAACTCATAAATTAAGCATAGCCACTGCATATATCTAATATGGTATAATCACATCTACACATCTATCTATGACAATAAATATAGGGAATGGTCAATTCAAGACCAAATCCTGGTTTAATAAAACTATAAACTTCATTATAGAGATGACTCTTTTGAGTCTGATTCCTAATTTAATGGAACAAAATCTGATTGAATTCTCCCATATAGATACAGAGCTATGTAATTATTCAACAGTGAACAACAACTGCATGTATATATAATTTCAAGGAAATCAAGTCATACATCATGTGATTTAATTTAATAAGCTTGTATGGTATTTTAAATGTAATGCTTGAATATTCTAGCACCTTACTGATGAAATCCAGATCTAGAAACTAGTCTGAGGATAGGGATATTTTGAAAAACTTGTTAAGAGCTATTGACATGCTCATTATATATATAAGCTCACCTACACAAAATCTAATTCACAGCAATAAAAGAAGAGGTAAATTACATACAAACAAATTCAACTGTGATTTAAATAATCTTTAACTTAAGATTACTTAAAATTATTGCCATTACTATTTAATACTTGAATGCTTTAGTCTATTTTTTTTTAACCAGTGTGGGTATTTTACATTTACAATGAATATTATATCTTTGATTATTTTCTAGCTGGCAATTTTTAAAAAAATAATATTTGGTTAACATGTATATTAAAGAAAAGTTCTTTTCAAAATGATAACATATGTATATAGTACAAGCATATTTCTCTTTTTTTTAAAAAATCTTTTTTTTAATGTTTTTTAACTTTAACTGCATTAAAATGCAACTAACTTTAACTTTTGCTTCTGGTTTTTAAATAATTCATAATATAAAATATAGTTTATTAGTATTAAATATAATCTTAAAATGGTTAAGATAAAGTCTAAATACTTTTATTTTAAACTTAAAACTTACAAAACAAGTTATATCTGTAATTTACTTTCTTCACAATGGCAAGTATTAATCAATTTGTAAGTAGCCATAATATCCTTTTACAATCTCCAGTTTTAAAATATGAAGTAAGCATTGTTTTTTCCGTTTAACTAGAGATTTGTTTAAAATAGTATATCAAGTTTTCAGATGTCGAGGATAGATATTGAAGTTGGAAGTTTTTCCTCTTTTTACTCAGCCAACATAATGAAGCTCTGGTGTAGTTTGAATAAAGTGAAAATACAGATTATTGCTTTAAAAAATGACTAAATAAGTTTTACTTCTTTCTGTTTTTGAATGACTGATCTTGTTTTACAAAATACACCTTTATAAACAGATTTTATTTTTAATTACAAGGGTTTGAAAAACAATTTCTTGTTTAATTGAATGAACTTGCCAAACACTTGATTATTAAATTTCCTGAATTTTTTTGTTTTCACATTTCTTATCAGAATCAGCTTAATGTTTTTAAATTTAATTGTTTAAAATCGTTTTTTTTAACCCAGTTGTTTTGTAATACAATCTTTGATAAGAAAGTGTTAATATATTTTACTGGTTTCACATACATTTAAATATTTTTTTTACATACCTATTATATTTTTTTAATATGACAATTACTAATTTATGCATTTAAATATTGCCTATTATTAGTACATTATATATTGTAAATATTGATAAGTCTATCTATATTTTAAAAATTGTCATTTGTTATTAAAAAAAAAATCTCTTTGAGTTGATGTTTACATATGAAGTATTATTATTGTTTATGTTTATTAGGTATAGTTATTGTTTGAAGTTATTATTTTATTTATATGTTGATAGTACATCGTTATGAATATTTAATTATTATAAATAGATAAAGACATATAAATTGAAGATTATATAAAAAAAATTATTTTATTTGCAGTGATTATTAAAAAAATGCAATATTATTATTTATGTATATTTTTAAAGCTGTCAAATAAATTTTCAATTGAATGTTTTATATATATATATGCTGGATATATATATATTTTTTAATGTTAATTGTTTTAAAAGAAAACATGTATAACAAGGGTTTTCAAAACAGCATTTGCTGGCACGTGGAACAACAACAACAACAATAAAAGCAGCCATTATTATTATTGTTATTGGAATAGTTATAAAACAAACAAGAGGATAAAATTTTGTTGTACTTTATTTCTTTGAAATTACCATTCTTCAGAATAGTGGAATAAGAGATATTTTTATGGTAAATACATAAATTATGGCCTGCTAATTGGGATATATATCGCAGCCAAGAGGCTGCACCATTACTTTCATTTATTCCAAGGCAATTTAAAATGAAACAACTAAGAAAATTTCAATATATGTATTTCATCGCGTCTGGAGCCGAAATTTGATATAGCTATCTGGAATCTATAATGGTCAATCTAATAATAATCTGGAGGTAACTAAAATTAATATATTGGATTCAACATTTCAATTTATTTATTTATTTTTCAAGGAAAGAAATTTTAGAAGGATAAAAATATACATATATCCAAGAATTGACAATTTTCTCTAACGTAATAGTTTCTTCACCTTCAATAGAATGCATTCTAATAGTAAACGGATAAAGAAATAACCCATGGAATAAATTGACCTTTGAAGGAAAACTAACTAAGTGAACTTTGAAAAGGTAGTTAATAATTTTATATGTATGAATGATATATAAATATATTTTTGAGATTGATATTTTTGTTTACTTTTATTTTTCATTATAAAAATATAACGTGTTATAAATATTTAATTCAAGCGTCTTGTTTTCTAACAGCAATAAATGTTTAACAGGTTTCAAAATTAATACTTAAGTAATTTAAAATTTTAAATATATATATTTGCTGTATGTAATATTTTTTTTTTATTATTTTAAATATCTGAAAAGTATAAGTATGGATTTGTATTTATATTCATATATACTTGTTAAGCATAGATATGTCTTTATATATTTAATATATATACTTATTGCAAGTATATATGTATGTTTATTATTTGGGTTTGTATTTAAAACATTGATATTACCTAAAATTAAACCATAATATATAATAATAAAGGATGTACTATTTGTTTTATAAGTAACGTCTTTGTAATTTATTTGAAAGAGCGGTAATATATTATTCTTATTTTTCTTTTAATGCTAGAGTCATTACGAAATTAATTGAATTCACAATTTATTTATATATAACCGGGATAATTTTGTCTTTATTCAATTTAAATGGAATGCAGTAAGTACGTTCCATTACAATATATATTTTAACTTTTGAATGCTATATTTAATGCATCATCACAATCACCATTTCTTATGTCATACACTGAAATGATTAAGACATTATTCATTTCAAATTTTCCAACTTTGAAATGAACATACCTATCTTAACCACTTGTCCATCTGGCATTTTAAAAGCTGCATTTTTATCCATAATAATTATTAGTCCTTCTTATAATATTTCTGTGTATTGTTTTAAGATTGCATTTTATCTAGAGGTTTGTTTTTCTGAGATAATTTTGAAGAAGACTTAACTGGTGTGAAAAAAATATTATCTCTTATTTCTTCTCAGTTGTAAATAAAATTGATGTTCAATGGTATTCTTCTCCTTCTCAACTCAATCTAAATTCAGCATACTCATATGCATATTACATATATTAACTACTTCAGCTTCAAGCCGCCATATTGAACTTTTTAAAATACTGGCCTGATACACAATTTTCACAATAACTTCAGTTTGAATTATGTTAGAGCAAAAACAATTACATTGCTAGAAACTAGAAAAACTAAGGAAAACAATAAGCATAAAATAAATAGTGATAACTATATAAAAAATAAGGAAAAAAAGAAATTTTCACAACCGAAATAATTATTATTTTATTGTTTGTTCATAATTTGAAAATTAACATTAACTAAAATGCAAATTACATCTTCAGTGATAATTTCTTTGTATTCCTCACAAAAAAATCTTTCTAAAGATATATAATAAGTCTTACCTGAGATAATCCATAGCTTTACAATGTCCGAAAATGTTCCTATAGGAGTTCTTCATTTTTATCTTCTACCCCAACTGTTGCAAATTGTCAAGGCGCCTGGCAGAAAAGAGTTCTCCCTAATAAAAGATAAAAAATAAAAAAATTAAAATTCTAACAGAATATAAAAATAATGAAGGAAGTGGAAAATTATTACTTACCATTATAAATACAATAAAAAAATAAAATGTCATCATCATCATCATAGTACAGGTATATTATAAAAGTGGTGTATATGTATGAATCATGAAAGTTCTGCCAATGGTTATGGGAAAACTCAAAAGCCTATTAAACAAGATGCACTATTTTGATTTTAGACTTTGGATAAACCAACCTTGTTTATAACATCATCATCATCATACTGAATAATCATTGCCAATACAGAAAACAATTTACAAATTTCTCATTTCAAGAGGCAGACAATGATTACTAAAAAGGTTCTATGGCAGATATTTATATAAAAAAATGTTTATATTCTACCTCTTCCAAGATACGTCTTCCAGAGAAGCATACCTGTTCATATATGCTAATATAAATATGCAAAATATTTCATCATGCCAGATCTTGTTTACCAATTGGAAAAAGTAATCAGTAATGAAGCTGAAACAAAATTCTAATAAGGAAGGCAATCAGACAGTCATATGCCTATAAAGTATAAAATGAAGTTAGTAAAAAAAACAAGTTAATAAAACAACAAATAAAAACTAAATTAGTAAAACAAAAACAATGAAAACCATGTTAGTAAAACAAAAATTAGTAAAAACAGAATAAAAAAAATTACTGCATTATATACAATCAATTTGCTAGAGAGGAATAAATTGTAAATAGTCTTGAATCAGTGTGTCAACCATTCATCCATTGTGCTGGTAGCTAAAACAAACCAACAAAAAAAAAACAATAATAAAAACATTACCTTTCATATGTGCTACCTATCACAGAGTAAAAAATCAGTCAGTCATTTTTCTTGAGTGGCATATTTATTAGTTTCTCTGATAATAGTTGATAAAAGTTTTTTATCAAATAACATTAAAAAAAATCTAAAATTGAATACTTACCTACTATAGAAAACTTCAAACCTGGAGTTTTAGTAAAATTCTCTACATTCACAAGTTTGCAGGTTACGTTCGGACACAGATTACTGTTACTAGATGAAGGGCCTGGCCGATTGATATCGTTGGGAACACTTGTTGACGGGCCTGGTGTATTGATATCATCCAGAAAAGCACTCGTAATTTTTTTCTTTTTGGCTGGTAAAGTAGTTTCTTCTTCTGATGACGAAAAATATTCTTCAAGATCACTATAACTAACACTATCCTCGGAGTCAAAGGGCTTAGATGGGACAAATTCATCACCGCTAAAATAATCCGTATCAGAGGCCATCATGTCCCGTTCATTTATTTTGCGTACTTTTCTTTCCGTTAATCTAACAAATTGTGAAAAAAATTTTTTAAAAAAATTGACCTTATTCGCAAAAAAATTAATAAAAATTTTATTTTTTAACTTACAGAAAAATGGCGACTACCTACGAAAAGAGGAAAAAACAACGAAGAGAATTATGGTATAGGCGCATGCGTAGTCCTTATAGTTTTTCCGTAATTTCAAACAGAAAAACGAACTTCAACAAACGAACATTAACGAGCGCAATCGTCGCCGACAAACCGGAAGTAGTTAAAAAAGTTTGTTATATATAAGTTAAATATTTAATTCAGGCTGTTGAATTTCTTTAACTAATATCTTGATCAGGTTGAATGGCAAGTTCCTTTTTGACTTTTGTTTAACCACTAATCTATCTGATTTTTGTTGTAAGCCTTTTGGCATATTTTCATGTATTTATATTTTTAATTTTAACAGTTCTTGTTTATTTTCTACAGTTTTAATTCACTATCATCCTCATGTTTTAATTCAACAGGTTCATCATTCATTATTTGGTCATTTATTTCTAACAGTTCTTGTTGAATTTCTTCTTTATATAGTTTTAATTCACCATCTTTATCTTGCTTTACTTTGACAGGTTTATCTTATATCATTTTGTTTTTATTTGAACTTGTTTTTGTTGAATTTCAATTTCTTCACTTAGTTTTAGTTTCTCATTTACATCTTGTTTTAATGAATCTTATCCATTTTCTACCATCTGGTCTACTATTTTTATCAGTTCTTGCTTACATTCAGTATTTTCTTAATGATTTTAGTTCATCATATTTTTCTTGTTTTCAATACATCAGATTCATCTTTGATGATTTAATCTCTTATCTTTATTTGTTCATGCTCACTTTGTACATTCCTCAATAATTTTGGTTTTGGTTCATTTACAACTTCATCACATATTTTTCGTTCATCTTCTGACCTTAGCTGTAAGTGAAGTTATTCATCTTCTATAATTTGATCCATTGTTTTTTTTAAGTTGTACTTGCTTATTTTCTATCCCTTTCTTTATTTTCTTTGAATCATCTAACTTTTGGTCTAATTCAGCTGGTTTGTCTTTAATACTTTTATCCTCTGCTCATCTATCTTTAGAATCATCTGTCTCCATTCTTTCCATTCTTCTTCTGTCTTTTGTTCTACTTCATTCTGTGCTTCTTCATGTTTTCGGTCTTTTTTTTTTTGTCTTTTAGGCAAAATATTTTTTCATTATTAATTCCATCAGTTTTTGCATGTCTAAAATCCTTTGTTATTGTGCATATTTCACCCTCAATTCTATCTGCTTTTGACTATCTTCCATTCTCAATTCCATTTGTTTAAATAATGTGCTTGTCATCTGCATCATGTTTAATTGGGATGATGTTGCAGTATTTGCAGGATTTTCTTGTCTTTATTAGATTATTTATGCTCAATCTGCTTATATATTTCACTATCTGGATCAACACTGTTCATATGAGAAATCTCTAAATCTTCTTTATTATACTATCTTTTTCATAGCTTGTGTTTAAACATTCTTCTGCAATCATCCCTTGCTCTTCTTTATTCTCATTTTAATTTTGTATTTTGTTATAATCTGCAAATTTTCTTTAATATGCAATCAACACATTATTTCCAAAATTTTCTCTACCAATTGCACTTCATTATCTCCTGTATCACATTGGAATCTTACAAATACTTGGTCATTATTTTCAGATTACAACTTACTTTGTTTACATTTTGTTGTTTTTATAATATAATATCCAGAAAAAAATTGTCGGGTCAACAAAGTCATTCATGCCACAGAGGAAAATGGAATGTTTATAATGGTTACATTTGTGCCCACAGTTTGGGCAAACAAAAATTTACAAATAAAGAATAAAATTTACAAAAAGTAACTCATAATTTGAAATGCATATAAAGTTATACAGAAGTATACTTTTATACATGGAATAAATATGAAGACCAAACATTATTACAAATTTAGATGTTAACAGACTAGTGAAACTAATAACAAAACTACAGTTTATTACAAAATATAATTGTCAGTCAAAATATAACTTTCTTTTTTTTTAAACAAAACTTTCCAATATATATTATAGCTTTAATTCACATATAGGAAAACAATAATTATTTATAAAGTGCCCAAGATTTCTTTGATTAATTTAAATCTTAATCTTCAATTATACTATAGTTTAGCAATATCACAAAAAATATTTTTTTTACAATCAGTTGTACTATTGAATAGTCAACTTTTAGGATTTTAATTTAAATATATTTCTCATGTGATAATAATTAATATTACTAATTATTAAAGATGCACTGTGATATATATAATATATCCAAGACATGTCAAAGTACAAAAATATGTAACAAAGTTGATTAAATACAAATAATAATCATTTGTAAATAATAATTAGTTTCATGAAATTTGTTCCTGGTATGTTATTTAGAAGTTGTTCCAAACCAACCTTTATTAAGTTACTATAACAGATCTTATGGGCCCAAATGTGCAGATACCACATTCTGTTGCCTGCACCAGTGGGCCAAAGAGATTACAATGTTACACTGATGTAATACAGCTGGGAGGTGGCTCAAAGCAGTCCAACCTCCTTACACAATAAATTAGGTATTATAATATAATTAAATATGCATTTTTTGCAAGAGTTTTATTATTAATAATTTTTATTCTATTGATCAGAATCATGCACTTTTACTTTGAATAATCACACATAATATTCATTTATATATGGCAATTAGTTTCAAGAGATACAGTTCCAGCATTCTATTTGTAATAAGTAAGTATTTATGAGTTTTGCAATATATATATATTGAGACAGATATGCTGTCCCTCATATAAATATTCATAAGATCCCCCCCCCCCCATTCAAAAATGTCTAGCGTGATTCAGTCTAATTGGAAACGCAATAAAGTTGTGATTCGTTAAAAATGGAAAATAAAATCATATTTTTGATTTTTAATATTGATGGATTTGAATAAAATGTTATATCGTCTTATTTTTTTTTTTTTATCTGTCTCAATAAAAAAAAGAGAAATTAATTATCCAATCATTAAAAAGAAAGAAAAAAGATACTTGAGTTAAACTGAGGCAGTATTCAAATTAGACACGTCGTGGGAAGAAAAGAACCTTTTTTTTTTTTTCTCTCTCGTCTTACACAGAGAGGCAGAATATATTAAATCTTTTTTTTTTTTAAAAAAAAGGTGTATTACTTAATTCTTTTGACTCATTAAAATGGAAAAAGAAAGTATTCATAGAGGAATTATGATAATAATGGGGTAATTTAGCAGCTTCAATCTTTCCACGCTATGCCATGACTTTCCATCAATGAAATAACCCGCATTCTTTTGAATAAAATGGACTGCAAAACTGGAAGGTAATTTTTATAAAATACTAAAACATATTTATCATACGTTATAAAGTGGAATTATGAAATAATTACATAGAATTTGTTTTGTAAAATATTAAAACATGTTTATCATACGTTATAAAATGAAGTTATGAAATAGTTATATGCAAATTTATTTATAAAAATATTTGAACGTATTTACTATATGGATTAGAAATGCTTTAATTACTAAATGATAGATGCTCCACAAGCCAAACAGAATTTATGTATATGAATATACCTTTATATTTGACTAAATTATAAATACTTTAATTACTAAATGATAAGTGCTCCACAAGCCAAACAGAATTTATGTAGATGAATATATCTTTATATTTGACTAAATTATAAATGCTTTAATTACTAAATGATAAGTGCTCCACAAGCCAAACAGAATTTATGTAGATGAATATATCTTTATATTTGACTAAATTATAAATGCTTTAATTACTAAATGATAAGTGCTCCACAAGCCAAACAGAATTTATGTAGATGAATATACCTTTATATTTGACTAAATTATAAATACTTTAATTACTAAATGATAAGTGCTCCACAAGCCAAACAGAATTTATGTAGATGAATATACCTTTATATTTGACTAAATTATAAATGCTTTAATTACTAAATGATAAGTGCTCCACAAGCCAAACAGAATTTATGTAGATGAATATATCTTTATATTTGACTAAATTATAAATGCTTTAATTACTAAATGATAAGTGCTCCACAAGCCAAACAGAATTTATGTAGATGAATATATCTTTATATTTGACTAAATTATAAATGCTTTAATTACTAAATGATAAGTGCTCCACAAGCCAAACAGAATTTATGTAGATGAATATACTTTTATATTTGACTAAATTAGAAATGCTTTAATTACTAAATGATAAATGCTCCACAAGCCAAACAGAATTTATGTATAAGAATATACTTTTATATTTGACTAAATTATAAATGCTTTAATTACCAAATGATGAATGCTCCACAAGCCAAGAATTGTTGAATTTAAATGTCTACCAATCGGTAATAATTCATAAAATGATGAAATGCTCTATAAATCATAAATACTTAACTGCTTCTAAGCTTATTATAATGTAACAAAGTTTATGTGTAAAAATATACTTCTATACTTGGCTAAAGTATAAATGCCTCAATTATCAAATGATAAATGCTCTACAAACCAAGAATTGTTGAGTTCAAATATTTACCAATCAGTAATGATTCATAAAATAACGAAATGTTATATAAATCATAAATACTTAACTGCTACCAAACTTCTTCTCATAAAGGAATACAAAAATAAACTATTGTTGAATTGGAATATTTCCAAGCTCTTTCTCATAAAGGAATACAAAAATGAATTATTGTTGAATTGGAATATTTCCAAGCTTCTTCTCATAAATGGATTCAAAATAAACTATTATTGAATTAGAATATTCCCAAGCTTCTTCTCATAAATGGATTCAAAATGAACTATTGTTGAATTAGAATGTTTCCAAACTTCTTCTCATAAATGAATTTGTAAATGAACTTTATTAGAAATTGCAAACTAATTGTTATTTAATAAATTTTTTGTTACTAAAAATTAAATTGGTTATCCAGTTGTCCTGTTTTGTTTTGTTTTATTGCATCACTCATCAGTTATAGCACTGGTTCATGAGAATCTCATGCCTTCTGAGCTACGTCTGACATAACTAGACCTAGGCCAGTCAGGTTGTAGTAAGACAGAACTCTAATGGCGCTGTTTGGAAAACCAAACATATAAATGTTTAGATGTTCCCAGTCTCTATTGTACTACATCCTCTGATGAGCAGGAAATATTGTTGTAGGTGCCATTAACATCTGCATTAGGAATGTCAATTGATAGTTCCTTCCTACAGCATGCTCATCAGAAAATTGTTACAACTGATGTAATAAAAGGGTTGTATGCGGGTCCGGTTACAATATATATATATATATATATCTTGAATAGAATCATGCACTTCTAATTTAACTAACAAATATCTTTTTTTTTTGCTACATATGGAAAGGAAAATAAAATTGATTTGATTTCCAGGGTCATCAGATGATGTCCCTGTTCTTGGCTATACATTGACATAACTGCCTAAATTTATTTTTATGCTTGTGTATGATTTGATTAATAAACTTCATTAACAAATATTATTATTGATAATGGCAGTAATTGTAATATGTGTGTCCAAGTAAAACAATATCTGGCACTCTCTCTATGCTGCCTGATGGGTCATATCTAAATCAATGTATGTATTGTGTAATAATATACTTTAGCTATTCACCAAAAAAATTGTATTGTATATATAAAGAATAATAAAACTGGATTTTAAGAATTATTTAAAATACTGCTTGGATAATTTTTAATATTGTTCAAAGTACAAATTATAAAATACTTAATAAAATATTAATTTTTTGTGTGTACTGCCATTATTTTTAAAAGTAAATAATTTATTATATTAGAAAAGTTTTAATATTGTTTGAAAAGTCAGTTGTTTTTTTAATACCTTTAAAATCAGGAAAATATCCACTCTATTTTAAAATTTATTTTTCCATGTATTAATTAAATATATTTAAAACTTATTTTATTATACAACTACATATCTTATTAAATAATCACCATTTTCTTACACCTTTAAGCAAATAATGTTTGTTATTATAATAATAGTTTTGACTGTTCCTCGCATTCTTTTTCAGATCTCAGTCTATTCCTCTACCTTTTCCTTTCTACCATTTTATTTTACTTTATCATGAGAATATATTTAAAGGGAAATGGTAAAAGTTTATCAAATTCAGTACGATTTCTCTTGCTATACTCTTGCCATTTTAAAATTTACTTTTTCACATGTTAAATATATTTAAATGGCCATTCTAAAAGATTATCAATTTTATAGTAAAAGTTATTTCTCTTGCTGCACCGTACCATTTAAAATTTTGCTTTGACATACGTTAAATATATTTTAAACTGAAATCCTAAAAGTTTATCAAATTCATTATTATAACTTATCTAAATTGTCATTATTCAAATGGGAAATTAAATATGTGGTACTAAGACAATTTAATTAATTTAAAATATATTTGCAAAATCAAATCTTGTTTTAACAAAAATTATACTTTTTGTGTAAAAAAATTTCCAACTCAGTAATCTTTTAATTATTGCTGACCTTTTTTTTGTGTTTTTATGATATTATTCAAAAACAATTACAACATAGATTATTCACACATTTTTATATAGCAAATTGTATATTTTTTAAAACCAAAGCAAAAATTTATATGTAGTAATAATTCTATACAAAAAAAAATCATGCAAGATTCACCTATATTGGTGCAATATTTGTTGAGTTTAAAGTCAAACAAACAAACATTTACATTTTTGTAGTAGTATAGATAAATCTTTTTTTATATTATTGTTAAACCATATTTCTAATGTATTCTCTTAAATATAATTTACATTTATTCTTATATAGGATTTGCAATATTGCTGACATTTTTTTAAAATGTGTAAAAAATAAATAATAATAATAATAATAATAATAATAATAATAATAATAATAATAATAATAATAATAATAATGATGATGATGATGATGATGATGATGATGAATAGCTTTATTGCTTAGAAATTTATAAAAAGCTTGAATTACAGAAGTATCACAGCTGTTTACAGTCCATGGCTTTTAAGCCAAAAAATCACTATTAATAAAGGATAATAATATTTTTTTAGAAAATAAACAACTTAAATTGAAGAAATATTAATTTCTTAAACACACATAATGTTCTCTATGTATTGTATCAGTCTATCTGGTCCTTGTGATTTCAACATTCATGCTATGTCTAGAGATTAGATTAGATGGATTAAAAGGATAGACATGATATGGAAGGTAAAAGAGTACTTAAAGTTTAATTGATTATTGGTTGGAAAATACATATGTTATGATGAAAATGAACATTTGAAATGTGAGGACAATTATATTGGTATAGTAATGATATATAGATTATTCTTTTCTATATTTAATTGAGTACCACTAAGTTATAAAGATGACATATTTAATTTTAATATTTTTTATTATCTAATATATCTTATTGTGATTGATTACATAATACTCATAACAACTTAACATGATGTTCCATTAACTGTAGTAGCATTACAAACATTATTGTTCTCTTGATTTTTTAATTTTCTATCAATGATTAATCAGAGACATCCTTGATTCTTCTTCATCTCCCATCAGGGTAGACAGCAATGGTTAGCCTTGGCTTTTCATAGTACAGCCAGACATAGCTCCTAAAAGCATTACAAGTTACAATTATCTAGTGCCTGACGTCTTTTAATTCTAATCAGGGTTTTTTTTATAAGAATATACTCCCCTACTGCTAATGTCATTAATTTGTTTACAAGTTGAGACTAATTTTTACTCTTTATTTTACATGTATGCTATAACCATTATTTTTGTAGTTTATAAAAATAAGTAATTGCAAAAATTGGCAACAGTTATCTAGCTTCTCTTTGTTATCAAAAATAAAATTAATATCTTTTTAAGTCCAGTCTTATTTTTACAGATTTTAAACCTAGGTGTGGTCAACTAATTTCCAAGAAATGAAATATATAATAAAAAAAAAACAGATTTTAACCTGGTAAACATTTTATTATATATATGAATCTGTCAACTTAGAAACTATAACATTTAAGCAAAGAGAGCTAATTAGCGCAAGAGTTTTATCAACTTGGTAAAATAAATACAATTTAAAAAAAAAACAAAGTTTGAAATGTATAACTTTGCAAGCTTATTTCATATATATAAGTATTTGCGAAAATTCACATACACGGTAAGGTTTAACTTTACTCTCTTAAATTTTAGAAATTATATTTGCCCTATTTATAGAAATTATTTAACCTTATTTGCCAAATGAATTTATTAAATATACACACATACCTTACTACATACCATTTACTAAGTTAATAGGCTAATATTTGAAATACACCTTTATAAAATATATGCAGATTCACTCATATACATATTATTAACACTTTTTTATTAAGCTCTTTTGATTAATATACTCCAACTCGGGGTTTAAACTAAGAAAATTATATTACTATGAAACATACTAGGTGAAATGATATGATTGATGAAGAATACCATTTCACTATATATCAGTAATGACTTTTTTGTTAATGTGTAAATCTCACTATATAAGACAATAATTTAATAGATATGGTGATGACCAGAGGTCAAGTTAATATCTAAGCAACCAAGAGTTGGAAAATGAGAGTAGAATTTTACTACATAACATTATTACAATGTTATTACATCATTTCAGTAACAACCATTAATTTGCACAACAATAGATGCTCGTAGCAATGGAAGAGGAAATTAGAAATGCGAGTATACTAGACAACAGAAATGATGTCCAATATAAAAAACAAACCCAGTTCATTTCCTTTCTCTTTCATATTTATCAAGTGATATAACAACCACAAGCAGTAAATAGTTTAAGATCAAACATTAGAATGAAGGATAAAATGGATGATGTGTTCGATAATACTATCTCATTTGTATAAAATTTTAAAGTGCTAAAAGTTAAAGCAAATCATAATCAACATTTAAACGGCAAAAATTAATAAAATTTTAGCAGTGTAATAAAAGAACTAAAATAATTTTACATTGATAATCAAAGGCAAAATTCTGTACTATCAATAAAACAAAAAAAGAATGTTATATAGCCAGCACATTCTGATAAATGATGAAGTCTTTCTTTTGCATAAATTTACTAAACACCAAATAATAAGATGAAGAAAATTTAATTCTATTTTATAAAATTACTAAACAATATACTGGCCAGGTAAACATGTCATAAGCCAGGGTGCTGTCTTAATTGCCATAAAGTGTGATGATTTAATTCATTCATATGAATAATGCCTAGAAAAATGCCTAACACCTTATCTGAAATGTCAGGGCGCATCCTGGAAGAGAGTGATGCCCAAAATGGAAATATACCTTGTTCATGTGTGTTGCTGAAGAGTCTGAATGTTGAAGGATTTATCAGAACAGACTGATGAGGAGATAAATGGATTGTATTCCCAAAAAGACATTAATGCTAAAATTACAGACTTTAATCAGGAAGATTATATCAAAATCAAAATTATAATGTGTTATTATTTTTTTTATTACTTTATATGTTTGTAAAATTCTGTTATTTTATTATTACTCTCACACTTGGAAGTTTCAGCATGATTGCAGTCAGAAGAGTCCATTCCATGAGAAGTAATGTAGTACAGAGGTGAAGGTTTATTAAGCTAGAAAAAAAATTTTAAAATAAAATTTAGGTCAATTCCCTCCATGGTGACTTGACATTCGATCATCATCATCACATAATATAGAGAATTAAGAATTTTTCATGCTTTTCCATATTAATTTACACCCACTAGTACAGAACAGAGTTTATGTTATTTGTTTATGATTAAGTAACAATTGTTACATTTAGTTTATTCAGTATGAATGATTAAATATTCTTGTGTGAAAGTCTTTTTCTGTCCACTTTAGGTAACTTGTACATAAGTAAAAGGGCCGTGGGTCCCAAAGAAGATGGAACCTCTCCAGCTGAAATTTGATCATGGCACTATGAACATACAGTGATGTTGTAAATAGTTAGTCAGCTTCGCGATCATTATGACAATGAAATAATATATATATATATATTATTTTAGTTAATCTTATTGGCTTTGTAAATAGAGAGTGTTCATTGATGCATATCTACCATGGGTATGGGTTGGAGTAACAAATAATTTTAGTCATTGTTATGGTAGAGATGCATATAGGACACATATAATTACATTTTTTGCTATGTTAATAGAATTTGGATATTTTTCTATTATAAATAAAAATTATTAATGTGTTTATCAAACTTGTTAATACACTCACTCACTAATTTAATTGACTAAATATATATGCATACACATATTATTATAACATATAGGGTTCAATATATCTTAAGTTAATGAAAACTTAATTGCTACATAAAGTAAATTCACACCTGAAGAGAGCCAAAACCAACATTCTTCCTTGGCTTGAATACTGAGGTGTAATGGAATCTGAAAGAGGGGTGAGGCATGGATGAACTATCATAAATTATATCTAGATTTAATGAGTATTGGAGGTGGATATGATCATTGGTTAGTTACTTCATTACATTATTCATAGCATTGTACCTGAAGACTCTAGGTCTGACCATATCTAGATGCATTTCCCCTCTTCTGGGGAAAACATGGATCACTACATCATGGTGCAGTCAACATTGGGGCTCAAAATAATTGAGCAGGAGTGTTACATTATAGTTTCTAGGGAGATCCAGCTAGTGGACTGGTAAATTAAAAAAATGAAATCTTTTTTCTGGAATTTGCTCCTCTCTTAAACTTTCCATGTCTACAACCTGATGGATTTATGTGTGTAGCAATGGATTGACACATTCAACCATAAATAGTAATACATCTTTGAAACATTAGATACAAGTAGTTGATGACTGGAGCAAAACAAAAAGTAGGCATTAAAAAAATAACATCTATACCAATAAAAGTATGTAATACATGGAGGGGTAAATAAACACCCAATGGCAAAAGGGCAACAGTAGGTCCTATGATATATATATATATATTGTAACAGTTTATAAAATGCCGTTACATTATTTTAAAATGAAAATAAAAAGATCATAAATAAAAATTGATTTATTAAAAAGAAAAAAACTTAAAAACTGAAAATTAAAAGTTGTTTAATATATATATTGTCACACAGATGGAAAACTTAAACTATTTTAAGAAAAAGTATTTGAAAGTATTTTTTTTTTGTAAAAAAGTAAAAATATAAAGATTGATATTTTAAAAATAGAAATAATGTTGATTTCTATAATCTTAAAAAATGGAAATGATTGTTTTATTAATTAAATGATTGTTTTAAAGCACACTAGCCCTTGGGGCACTCGAATAATTAAATGGTCAGATAAGAGAATACAAAGAAATTAAATGACCAATGCAAGCACAAAATGACAGCACAGACCGTAACTGAAACACGAGAGGATTAGTGACGTCTTGCTCGTTGAATCTGAAGATTTGATGATAAGAGGCTAATAAAAATATAAAAGCCAAATGATTATTATAATTGTTATCTTAGAGCTGACTATGAATATATTGTTATAACTAGCTATATTGCAGATTTTCATGATGTGGAAGTCTGCAATAAATTTAATTTTCCGGACAACCAGCTAAGGCCTCTGGATGACAGTTCCTGACCAAATGCATGGCAAGTAGCAGTTTCATTTCAAAGAAGAACAAACAGTCTACAAAAGTGATCACGAAGATGGACCTCTAAATCTGCTCAAACCATAAAGTATAAACTCTCGTGTTTATCAAATAGGAACTTTTCTAAATTTGCAATTAATAGCTGAAAATAGGAACTCTTATCTGACTTAAAGAATGCAAAATCAATTATTAATATTTTTTATGCAGATATTTAAGCAATAATTTCCATTTCTTTTTTTTTTGTGTGTGTGTTATGTGTTGATTAAAAATGTATTTTAATTTAAGTTGAGTGTGGATAGCTGCATGGATAAAAATTAATAACTATGTTTAAATTTGTTTATTTTAAAGGGTTAATTTGAGGCTATTTGTTTCATAGTTAGGACGATGCTTGTGGAGGAATATATGGGTGTTTATATCAATGTAATGTGAAGCATGTTTAGCATACAGGGCAATGTGCTCAACTGAATGCATGACCCCAAAGAGGCAGTCATATCATTGAAATGGTCACAGACATATTTCCTGCACCATTAACCTCTTCTAGCTTTATGGACAGGGATTTATAAGTTGGCAGAAAGACCGCTCTCCCCCATATGTAGTGCTCTTTAATTAATTTATATACATGATTCCTTCACCAGACAGATGCCCATTCCTGTACTAGATGAGGATCATGTCCTTCAAATAATATCACGCTGTCAGATGCACATTCCTGTCAGCGTGATTTTATGCTAGCATCTTCATATTGCATTGGTTGCGACTATATATCTGGAAGCAGGCATTGGTTTGGCTGCGAACTTTTAGTCTGAGATTGAATGAGTGTTTTGATAATTTTTTTTTAAAGTGAGAAATCTATGTAGCCTATCTATATTCAACATGCTAAAGTAAATATTAAAAAGTCCATCTGTGCGGTCTATTTAAAATAGTAATTAAAATTTAAAAATGTTAAAATCTAAATATAAACCTTGTTCCTCAATTTTAAATATAAATATTATATATGTTCGTTAATAAAAATTTTTTTGTGTGTTATTACTGGCAGTGGCTTATTTTATTAAATATTAATATATTTTAAATTATATTAAGTTTCTGTGTCTCCTTGAGCTAGTGGCAAGGGCAAACAGTCAATAAAATAAAAAGTTGTATTTTTAATAGCGCATATCTGCCTACTCTATAAATTTTCTAGGTTCAAATGGCCTAGTGGTGCCCTGTAGTGCAGATACGGTAAGACTCATTGATCACACACACTATGACTGTTATAATAGATATATGTTGTGCACTTTTTATTAGCCCAGTCTATTGTAAAATAAAAGTTATTGTATAATTTTAAATTTTGTTAAACCCAGTGGTATTTACTTAATAAACTAGGAAAAATAATAATGATATATTAGATCATAGGGTTTGAACTTGGGTTTAGCTAATGGAAATTTATAAATGATCTTAACTCAAGATACATATAAATAATAACCTATAGAGTCATATATATGCAGATGGATGGACAATTAATATTATTTAGTATTTAAAACCAGTGAAGTTTAAATTATATCTAATAAACATGATGCATTATAGAGACCAGTAATTATTGGCTATGCACATTTGATTTAATAAAAAAAATGTTTATATTCAAATCTTATTATATTTAAAAGTGAGTAAATATTTATTAATTTTACAAAATACTGATCTAAAATTAAAACAGTAAATTGTATCTTTATTTAATTTCTAAAAAATATTGTATTTCAATATTTTTTTTTAAAAACGAAAAGCATCATTTTAAAATAATAAGCCAAAAACTTGCAAGGTAAATCTATGTTGTTATAAACAGAAAAAGGTGAGAAATATCAACCAATCAAAAAGTGTCAAGCAATCTTTTACTATAAAATCCAAGAAAGAAAAGAAGCTTCTTCTTGATCGTAAAAATAAGTAACTAAGCTTTTTCTTTCTTGTGATATATTTTAAAAAAGTTGGATTAAAAATTCCTAAAATCTTATTACTTGCAAGCAGAAAAAGTAATGAATTTTAACTCTGCATATATTGGATAACTATAAGCTTTGTGTTTAAACTAATGGAATAAATTAAATCGTTTTCTACTGGGCAGGTCAATGGTCAATAATTCCCAATAATCTCTTGAAAATTAATATATATTGAGGAAATAATTGGAGACAATAGAAAAAAGAGGAGGAAAAGAAAAAAACAAATGAAGCCAGTAAGTAATTAAGTCATCAGAAATATTTGATAAAATTCAGACGATTATAAAGATAATTTTATGCTATAACTGTAATTTAATTTATATTAATGAATATCAAGATAATGTGTTGGATAAATAAATATATTATGCAGAAAATAACTAATTTCTTCATCCTGTCACAAAGTCATAGTTTGGGAGATCAAATTATATTTCTAAAAAAAATGCTAATGCAGGAAAAGTTGCCAGTGATTCTTCTTATTATGGGGAACAGTCAAATATATATGGATGATATTGATTCATTTCAAGTGGTTAGGAGTTGGACAATCTTTCATGTAAGTGAAAACAGCTGCAGTTATCTATATTTTATTATATATTTAAAAGATAATTTAACTTTATGATATAAAAAAACTAAAATAAAGTCAGAATAAAAATCTTTAAAGAATAGCTTACAGAAATGTGGAAGACAAATAATAGGAATAATAATCAAATTGATTTACACTATTAAAACTGATCCTACAATTTTTTTTTATTTTGTAAGAAGATACACTTATAGTATTGTAAATAGGGATGATTTTATTTAACTGACTTATAAATGTTTAATTGGAATAGTTAATAATAAATGCAAAAATAACTCATATGAGTTAAAATTGTCCCATAGAAAAGAAAATATATAGATTATGAGACTTGATGTCAATAAACTGTAATATAAACATAGAAATAAAACAACAAACTTATTTATGTTAAATGGTTTTGATCTACACTTTAAAAATACTTGAATAGTTAGATTTGACATAATCCATTAATCTATTAATTCCAGTAAATTTATGATAGTGGGATATGAAAATCTCTGATTATTAAATGATTTCAGAGAACATTTAAACTTTACAAATAATAATAAAAATAATAAAATTCTCGTTTTATTATAATTGCTTAATTTTTCAAATATTGAAGAGGTAATCTATTAGATAATTGACAAATGCATTCAAAGTCTTGATGTGGAAGAAAATCTGAATTATCAGCTTTACATACATATAGATTAACCATCGAAGAAAAAAAAACAAGAAACTAAATAATAATTTTCTATTCTTTGGATAGAAATTAGATAATGGCTAACTTTCTATTTTTTTTTTGTTTGTTATGAAGTTAATCTTCATTATGTTAAGAATTGTTTTATATGTTAATGTTTTAAGTTATAATTTTCGATATATTCCAAATGAGAACATTATAGATGCTGAGTAAATAGAAGAGTGAAATGGGTAAAATAATGTTCTAAGTTTTTATTATAAAATCATATCAAGGTAAGATTAATGTATGATATATTTTAAAATGTAAGTTAATTAGTATAAGGTAATGTTAAAGAATCTAGTAATATAATAGTGAAAATAACCAAATGTATGATAATGAAGTGTGAAGAAAAGTAATCTGAAAGGATTAAAGATGAGTGGATAAGTAAACTTGTGATCCCAAGTTAAAAATAAATAAATAAATATTGACTATTGTCAAATTATACTGACACTTTGTTTTGTAGTATATCACCAAGAAATTAGGAAAATAATTAATGGAAAGATATTATTATATAGTTATGCTGAGTTATTGTATGATATATGCCTATGATCCTTGTTACATTTAGATAGGTTGTCATTCTAGGTGATAGTCAATGTGGTTAATTATAATTTCCTGAAGAACTGATAAGAACACAATGAGGTTAATCTAAGTGATACTCGTATATGTAGTTGGATATTATAATGTGAGAATCTCCATAAGATGAAGGTGATCAAATCCACAAGAGCTTAATGGAAAAGCTTGGATATTAAGATAGTATCATGAGGAATAAATGATTACTTGCCATGGGAGCATACCTTATTTGGAAAGGTAAATAAAACCTCAATTGTATATTTGTAGCATTTGAGTCCAGTAGACATCAGTTTCTTATCTACAGAATATTAATTATAAAGAAAATAAGGTAGGCATGGTATATAGGTGGATTTATAAAAGAGTATAATGGTTTATCTAAGTGTGAAAAATTGTTTAAATGGAAATGAAAATGTAAATACAAAACAAAGGTTGCATTAAGTAATTAATCTTAAAGTTACACTATATGAAAATAAAAACAAATGGAATCAATAATGAAAACAAACCAAGAAAAAAAAATGAATGGAATGAGTGACGATCAAATGGTATTGTATTTCTGGTTTTATTATGAGTTAATTTCATAGATTTTAGGTGATAAAATAATCACATTATGACAATATGTAATGTGGTTATTTTGCATTCATAAGGATAATAATAATATGTATTTTAAATAAGAATTATACATAAAATATGGAACCTATAGTTAAATAATAATAATAATAATAATAATAATAATAATAATAATAATAATAATAATAATAATAATAATAATAATAATAATAATATTATTATTATTATTATTATTATTATTATTATTATTATTGTTATTATTATTTACAATGATTCTTGGAAATTGAAAAATAGGAAAAATAGATTACTATAAGTTTAAAATTTTATTGTTTAGTAGATAGGAGTCAGCAGTTCTCATTGTTTGTATATCTTTGTTATAAGTTATTTCAAATTAGATGTTCATGGGAATGTTTATTGTAATCATTTGTAATGAATATTATTAAAATTATTGTTTTGAAAGTTTTATCAAATTCTAAATATTGCATTTCTTTTCTGGGCTCATTTTCACCACATCACATGAACTCAAAATGTACAGTTGAAATTAAAATGAAAAGTCAATTCAGTTTAGAGCAATCTAACAGTTTAATAAGCACACATCTCTTAATAGAGTTTTTTTTACTTGCTACATGCTGCCTTGATCCCATAGGTCATTGATGACATTGCCAATTATTAAAGTGTGTTTATTAATATGAAATTAAATGATATATTTGTTATTAGTGAAAGTATTAGTGTTAATCACAGTTTAGTTAACAATATTATTTTAATATTAAGTATTAAAAAACATAAATATAAAGCTTGATTATAGATTTAAATTATAAGCCTTTCTTAATTTGTGCACTATCCATGGAAATCCATAAAATCCCTCTTGATATTCCATAGGTAGTATGAAGAACTAATAAATCAATGATTATCCTGAGATCTCCTTATTATAAAGTTATTCTTGTGATTATTGCCAATCTTAATTATTAAAAATAATAGGAATCAAAGTTTATCTGTAATTATCCAACAGATTAATTTAATGAGTGATTGAATTAAAACTTAATAGTTATAAATATAATATAATATATTGGATATTATTGTTAGCCATGAGATTATGTAGATGATTAATAAGGAGGAGTAGCTGGGTATTCTCATGCCATTGAACAAATATTTTGTATTTGTTTAATGTTAAGGGGATGTGATCTGTTTATAGGTAAATGAGTCTCACATTGGTTATATTTAAATTACGTCTTATTTTAGAAATGTTTAATCATGTAAAAGTAACTTCGGATAAATACTAACCTTATCTAAATTCAATTGTTATAGTTAAAGAAAATGGTCGGGAAATAGTCAGTCTGTTAATAGTACTGAGCAAGAGTCCAAGTAGGGCAGAATGTAGGGGCTTGGGTCCTCTGCTTAGGGTCGTACCACCTATAGACAGACCACAATATATATATAAGATATATATATATATATATATTGTAACCGTGAACCTATATATTTCACCCGAGATTTCGGGCTTCGAAACAAACATGACATAGCGTAAGGCTTTATTTTTTTTCTTACATCGACAGTTATTCACGATCCACATAAGGGGGCGCCAGATACGATTATTTAAGTTGATTTTAACTACTCGCATCACCTTACATCATGTCAAAACGATTTCGAAGTCTAATCCCACCCACTAGCTCAAAACTCCCACATGGACCAATAAGGTTCTCAAGGTTGTTACATGCTTGTTTCTAGAATGATCCTCCCGGAAAGACGCTGTCCGCTAATGAAGATCAGCAAGTTTTCTAATAGTCGATCACGGCATAAAGATTATTTATTGGTTATCACTGACCTATGAGGTTGTTCGCTTAGCCCCGAACACAAGGCTCAAGTTCATCCCCCGCTTTATTGTATATAACATAATTTATTGACGTTTATTTGATTATAGACCCCCCGCTCTTAAATCTATCTTAACTAAGGAATAAGAAACATCGTACTTCAAGGGACATAATTAATAAAATAACTAAATGAATTAAAATTACTAAATCTACTTCAAAGATAAGTATAAAGAATAAATAATACGTTTTGATTGTAAAGATTTGAGATATGTCGACTTGATAGAATTGAAGTTTATTAAATATAAAAGAAAACATTTAATTTTTTTACAAAACATTATTAATTGATTTATTCAAAAATTATTAATTGATTTATTACACCGCGCACATACATCACGCCCACAGAGAACCAAAGTTCATCACAATTTAATAAAATCTTTTATTTGATAAATATATAACTTTGCTTCACTTATCAAGCTAAGCGAACAAAGAAAACTATAGACGAAATCTTAAGATTTATTTGGTAAATTTATGTTTAATACAGATCTTATTATTGGGAGGAACAGAATAAAAAATTTACTAGGTTTTTTGATTGTCCGTTTTTTATTAGGTACTTCAGCGTATAATGGATGTACGAGCGAATATAGCCCCTCTGAGCGCCTTGGATATTTAGAATTTTAAATGAGGAACAGAATTTAATAAAAAAAGAAAAAGAGGAATACGATGAGAATGAAAAAAACAAAATGAGAAAACAACTGAACGAAGAACACAACATAAATCAAATAAAGAAATTTAAGATTATAAAGATATTGGGACAAACCCCCTATTCTTTCTTCTATGGTTGAGGTACCGCTCACTCCTCTTTGTGCTAAAGGCAATATTTATTTGAGACAACCTTTTGCAACTCACTCAACCAACCTTATTCCTTCACCTCGGGCATGCGTGTGGCGTTTTCTGAACATCATTTTACATTTGGCGGCTTTACTTTTCCTCAAACTTTTCTATAGTTTTATTCTGTTAAAATTATATTTCTAAATAAACTTTTAATCCCGTAATTTTGATTGATAATTATTTTTATTATTTTAGGAGTGCATATTATATTTTATTATTTAGGAAGCAATTATTTTTTTATTTTTTATTATCTAAGGCTTTATCATTTAATTAGGTTTTAGCTGCTTTTATCATTTTTATAAATGTATTTATGAGAGAAAGAAAACTATTACTAATTACGAAAATAAAGTTACGAGTGTTTTATGTTGCTTGCTGGTGTGTGTGTGTTTATCGATGTATCCTAGATTTAATATTGATGTAATGCTGTCTCGTTACAATATATATATATATAAAAGAAAAAAGTAACTTCATAAAGAATAATTTTTAATAATACTTAAAAGTGGAAGACAGCTATCAAACAAAGAAACGAGATGTTGAAGAATCACATAGTGCTGGTGATAGGGAGATGGAACATGATGCTAGTATTATGGGAGAGTCTTCATTGATCCAAACCTGGGGGTCTAAAACCGAAGTTGAGCATCCTCCACAGGCACTAGTTGCAGATCAGGTGTTACCTCAAACACAAGGAACACTCAATGAAGAGATGATCCAAGTTCCTGAAAGTACAGTAGCACAGGTTGCAAAAAATGATGTAACTATGAAACAGCTATTCCAAATGCTTATGGAAATATACCAAAAGTTAGATGGTAATGTAAGCACTCTAAGAGGTGATATAAACAGTATGAAGGGAGAGTTGAAAAATAACATGGGGTAGCATGGAGACAAGATTGAATGATGGAAACAGTAAAATCTATAGTTTGAAGAAAGAAATGAGCAGCCTAAAGGCAAATAATATAAGTAGCATGAGAAGTGTATAAACAGTATGAAGGGAGAGTTAAACAATAACATGGGGTAGCATGGAGACAAGATTGAATGATGGGAACAGTAACATCTATGTATGAAGAAAGAAATGAGCAGCCTAAAGGCAAATAATATAGTAGCATGAGATGATATGAATAGTATTAAGGAAGACATGAAAGATATAATAGGATGATAAATCTGGAAGAAAGACTAAGGGAAAACATAGTGTTAGAGTGGATATCAAAGGAGAAGTGTAGGATATTTATACTAGGTTCTCCACTGATATAAATTTGAGTAGTGTACAAAGAGAAAACCCAGAGATGAAGCTAGCACTTGGAAACCTAAGGAATGAGGTGGAAGAGAAAGATATGAAATGCCAACAACAATTTGAAGAGTTTTAATCAATTATCATTGGTCAACAAAATGTCAAATGTGATGAAGTCCAAAAGAGTCAGGAGGTCTTCAGAAAAGAGATGTGTATAGAACAGGAGAAGCTGCAAGACAGAGTATGAATTGAATTTCAGGAGGCTCACCTGAGGATGGAACAACTCTCCACAACTAAGACCTTGAGGGAGAGTCACATAGTGAAGTCTTAGTAGCATTAGATAATCAATTTAAATAACTTGAAAATAAGATAACCTCAATAGAAACGGACTTAATCATAGATAAAGCCACTATAGAGAAGCTTATAGAAATCATCACTAAAATGTGAGATAGGAGGGACAGAATAGATGGAGACACTCAATCAAAGACTGGTAGTGATCAAGTCTCAGTTGTATCAGGGTGTGCCTACCATTGAAGTGCAATGAACTGTAATTGACTCGAGGATTCAGAATAATAGGGAAGAATGGAATGGTAGGGGAAACCACTTGGAAGTTGCCCTCAAAGACTTAAAGAGGTTAAGTAACCCTCATGAGGAACCTACCATTGAAATGCAATGAACTGTAATTGATTTGAGGGTCCAGAATAATAGGGAAGAATAGAATGGTAGGGGAAACCACTTGGAAGTTGCCCTCAAAGTCTAAAAGAGGATAAGTAACCCTCATAAGGAACCTATCCTCCCACACTGCATACTACCTCAGCCAGAAGATTACCTGCTTGTTTTTAATTTAGAAGGGTTAGTCCCAAATATTTATCTGACCAACCCTAAAAAACACATGCTGACTCCTCAGATAAATACCCCAGAGATAAATAAAATGGATTGCCACCCAGCCCCATGCAGTGCAATTAACCAATTTGTAAGATTAAAGATATTTGACAGAGCCAGGAGCCTCAATCTTTAGTTTTTGGTGAACTGAAATCTGTCATAAGGTGAAAAAGTAATTATTGCATATAATCACCTTCAATGAGATGCTTTGATGTGGTGGAAATCATTATCCCAAGCTCCATCCACCTTTGACAATTACCAAACATTATTGGTAAAGAATTTTTGGAATAGGGATAGATAGTGGCCCTGCTATACCAGCTATTCCAAGAAGTTTCATCTCCAAAGACCATTCTTTTTCCACTGCACAAATGGAGACCTTACGACCACCTACAAGTAATTATCAAAAACCCTAATACTGTTGTGTTTACTAAGCATTGAGCAAGTAACTGAGTTGCTAAATAATGTTGATATGAATGGAACCAATCTATCAATGAGGACACCAGAAAAAAGAAAAGAAGAGGCCACCATTAACAGCATCTTTTACAAAAACAAGAAAAAATAACAATGATGCCAGCTATTAGAAGGGAAAATCACTTCCAAGGAATTCCCCATATATCTGGTCATCTAAAGGAAATAGGATTAATAGTAACAAGATAGGGGTAAGTTCCCTTAATAGTCCAGGGAAGTTCCTGATGCCGGGATGTAGTAATTACATACCCACAGTCCTGAAAAAACAAACTAGAAAGGTAATTGAGGTATGTTTCTCATCTCAAGAAACCAAAATGATCCAGAGAAATGTGAACTAAACAATGTATACTGGCTAGATAAACATGCTGTAGGGCTGGGGTGCTGTCTTAATTGCCATAAAGCATGATGTTTTAACTCATTCATATGAATAATGCCTAAAAAAATGCCTAATACCTTATCTAAAGTGTCAGAGTGGTTTCTGGAAGAGAGTGGTGCCCAAAATGGAAATAACCTTGTTAAAGAATGTTTCCAGAGAATCTGAATGAATTTTGGTATTAGAACAGACTGATGAGGAGATAAATGTATTGTATCCATGAAAGACATTAATGGTAAAATTACAGACTTTAATCAGGGAGATTTGAACAAAATCAAATTTATAATGTATTTTTTTATTACTTTTTACATTTGTAAAATTCTATTTTTATTACACTCATACTTGGAAGTTTCAGTATGTTTGCACTCAGAAGAGTCCATCCATAAGAAGTATAATACAGAAGAGTTTTATTAAGCTAAAACATTTTTTTTTGTAAGTAAAATTTAGGTCAATTCCCTCTATAGTGTCTTGACATTCGGTCATCATCATCATCACATAATATTGTGAGGTAAGACTTTTTGATGCTCTTCCATATTAATTTACATGCACTACTAGTACAGAACAGGGTTTATATTATCTGTTTATTTATTTATGTTTAACTGAAAATTATTGCATTTCCTTTATTCTGTATGAATGATTAATATTTTTGTGTGAAAGACTTTTTCTTTCCACTTTAGCCAACTTGTACATTGGTAAAGGGGGGGGGTCCCGGGGAAGAGGAACTTCTCCAGCTGAAATTGGATCACAGAGCTATTGGATATACAGTGATATAATCTTGTAAATAGTTAATCAGCTCCCAGATCATTAAAATAGTTTTTTCTTTGATTTTATTTTTATTTTAGTTAATCTTATTGGCTTTGTAAATAAAAAGTGTTCATTGATGCATATCTACCATGGGTATGGGTTGGAGTAAAAAATATTTTAGTTTTTGATATGGTAAAGATGCATATGGAACACATATAATTACATTTTTTGCCATGTTAATAGAATTTGGATTTTTTTCTGTTATAAATGAAAATTGTTAACTCGTTTATCAAATTTGTTCATACACCCACTCATTAATTTAATTGACTGAATATATATGCGCTCACATATTATAACATATAACTTGGTAATAGTGTTGGATATATTTTAAACCAATGAAAACTTAGTTGCTATATAAAGTAAATTCACTGCTGAAGAAAGCCAAAGGCAACATTCTTCCTGGTTTGAATACTGAGGTGTAATGGAATCCAAAAAAGGGGTGAGGTATGGATGAACTAGCCTAAATTATATCTAAATTTAATGAGTAAACCAAGAGCTGGTCCATTGGATGTGGGTATGATCATTGGTTAGTTACCTCATGTTATTCATAGCATCGTACCCAAATATCCTAGATCCAACCATAGTTAGATGCATCCCCCCTTTTCTGGTGGACAACCTGACCACTACTATATATCACAAGTTTTTACACATGAGTACAAGACTTGTATGTTTAAACAAGAACAATGCAGATACTTCTGACCACAATAATAAAAAGATATATGTTAAAACTTTAAAAAAAAACAACTATATTACAAGAGGACAAACAGATATTATTGACATTATTGAAAAAATTAAAAGGGCTGAATAGGAATTGATAGTTTTTAAAATGAGATAATAGATAGACAATTGAAATTATAAACTGGGTCTCAAAAGATTATAAAAAGTAGTGATGAATGATATAAGAAAGTTTTCTGGAATGATATCAAGAAAATAAGCCATGGTTCAGAATAACTGGATTAAAGTAAAAGAGCACTTTATTCTGAAGTACATTAATAGTTGTTGGAAATGACTGATATATATATATACCTTTTTATAACTCTGTGGATGGCTTGTGTGACCAAGTAAAAGTTTTTAACACGGATGAATCCGAAAATACTGATATATATATATATATACTGGATTGGATGGATATCCAATTCAATGGTTTCATTACCTAAAATTAAAACTTAATTTTCGTTAAATTTCTACTGTTAAAAAATTTTTTTCCAATTATTTAAAAAGAGTACGTGTATTAAAACATATACTTGTTTATATTTAAATAGGTCATTTAAATTTAATTAAAAACAAGCAAGCTTGTTAATTACATTCCTGTCATTGTTATTTTAATCAGTTCTAAGTTTATTCTAAAAGTGATTTAATTTTATGTTGTTGTTTTTGTTTAAAATAATCCCTGGTTAGAATTCTTCATTAGATTGAGTGGGAGATTGAGATTTGCCCTGCCCTAAGGTATAGAATTCAACAACAAGGAAAGGTTTTGCAGGAAATGTAGCAAGGTATAAATAACCCTGCCAATTTTGGGACAATAGATTATTCTTGACTAACAAGCTGTTTCAAAATGGTAGAATCAATATTCATTTTACACTTTGATTATAGTCTGTGGAGAGTCATACCACATTGTTTGTAGTTTGGACTTTAAGTTCTTAAAAGAAAAAAAAATTTTGTAGTTGTTACAAGATTTGTTTTTCATGATGTCCAAACTGACTGCCTTATATATTCTAAATTCCATCATGTCTTGCTAGCTTAACCAGAAAACAGACCCATGCCTGCTGGATCTTCTTCAGTCATGCCGTGAATGTCTACAATAAACTGAATCCCTATATGCCTCTACACTTGCTGCTACAAAACACTTAAAATATGAACTGAAATAAAAGTGCATACTCTACATGAACTTTGCTTTACTGTAAGGTAAATATTTTCTTTTATTCTTTCCAGAGTAAATTCTTTTAATTAAATCTCCACTCAATCTTAAAACTAAATCTGTATTCTTAATCATTATTTAACCTCATATTTATTAGCTGTGCTTATTTTTTATTGTACTTTGCCATGTGTCTTGGAATCTTAGTTTTAAGATTTCAAGTTTGCTTTCAATTTTATTTATCAGAGAGTGTCTAGTGAGTGTATATTTTTATATGCTTAATATATTTCTAATTATATATCTAACTTTTTATAAATGCTTTAGCAGTCCTGTGTAATTTTAAATTAGCTCACCTGTATTTATTTTATTTCCACTTATTGATTTAAAATATTGTGTTTGTGCTTATGCAAACTGAAAAATCTTTTGGCTGGAAATTTATCATGTTTAGTGTTCTCGTTTTCTGTATTGTAGATTTCATTTCTTTTCTTATGTCTCTGAAATATAAAATTGGAATTGTTGTTCTTTGTAATTTTATAAATTGACAGCAGGAAGATAATATTTATCCCCTTGTAAATTACAGATGGAAGAGGATTTCTTTCTGCTAAAGTATTTAATGTTTTAATATTTTCTGCTCATATGCACTCTGTAATAAACTAACTTATAAAAAAAATCTAGGTCAGCATTTATATTTGCTTGTTAGATTTATTTTGTCTTTACGTGTGGCTTTAAATTTTATCAGAGTGTGTATTCAGAACTTTGTTTTATAAGTTTATTTGTAATTTTAATGCTTGAGCAGATATAACTACTTTTCTAATTATTTAATGGTCTCCCACTGAAACCTCTAATTATTATTCTCAGATTAGTTTTGTCCAATTGTTTGATTGGGGATCACCAGTTTTAAATGCTGTTTTCCTTTCATCCTAGTTTGGTATTGTACTAATTTAAAATCTTTACATCAGAATATTTTCCAAGTTTGTTGTTTTATTAAATTGGAGATATAAATTTCCTCCCTTTTATAATTCATATTCTGGTGTATTAATCATATTTTATTTTGTTCTTGGGGTAAATCAATCATGTTTGCTTTAAACATAGTATAATCTGCCACTTCTACTGGCATATAATGTTCTTGGTCCAGACACATTTTCTGGGCTGAGAATAGCTCACTGGCACTGGTTTCATTGATTTAGTTCAAGAACATATTGTTTTCATATCTGTGAATGGAAATAGTGTTGTGATGAATTCTCTGCTGAAATAAATTTGTTCTCTCCCATTCTAATTCTCTATTAGAAGATCAGACTATCTCCCAGAGCATTGAATCTTAGTCTTTCTGGTACACACCTGAGCTAATCTTATTTTTTGTATTATAAATTTTTACTTCATAATTTATCTCTCTCTTAAATAAAATGTATTTAAACTTAATTTGGCTGATGTTTGTCTTAGTGCTTTTATTTTTCAATTGTCTAAACAATATTTAAGATTTCTTATCTTTCCCTGAATCTAGTCAGCACAAATCATCATCCTCATCCATTTTGATCACAGTAAATAAATTTTTCAGATACATAGTTATCTGGTGATGCCCTCTGTGATCGGGATGGATGGAGTGTTCGGTACAATATATATATATATTACAATTATTTCATCTTTTATTTACTAAGATCTTTAGTAGTAAATATTCAATATTTTTTGTTACACATCTACATAAATTGCATGCCAGGTTTAAGTGTTTTCTCCAGTTCTTCTTCCAAATCTTTATCCCTAAATTTCCTTTTCTATAATTTGCTTTCTTTAATATAATTACAAATGTCTTCATCTTTAATATTGATCTTTTACTATTTAAATTTTCATCTTTCTATTCCAATCCCAGTGTATTGACTGTTCAATATTCTATTGGAATGTTTATTATAATGTTTATATGGATGTATTGAGATGTATTTATCATCAAATTTTTATTCAAATGTTAATATTTGTTACACCATCCATTCCAATTATTCAAATTCAAAATAATTTTGCTAATTCTGCTCCCATTTATAAACATTTTAAAACAAATTATAGCATTAAAGTATCCTCCACTAAATTCACTGTAAAATAATATATTTATAGCAGCATTTCTCAATCTTTTTACATTGCAACTTTACAGGGATAATGAACCAAATATTATAAAAATATATTTCACAATCTAACAAAGTAAAACTAACTGTAATAAAAGAGTGCTATTTGCATCATCTATGCTAATATTTATTCAAATCAAATAATTTATATTAATTGAGAAAAACTAATTATTTCAAAAAATAAGAATCACTAAAAAAATTTAAATTATGTTTGATTGTACACTAAAAAGGAATAAAATAATTGTTTCTTCAAGTACAATTGGAGTTTTTAGATTTAACTTAAAATAAAAGCATGGCAGGTCCAGAAGTTAATTAAGTCAAACCCTTGTCATATGAAATAAGAATTGATTTAAATAATTTCTAGACTCCCTCCATGTTTTTATTTCAAGTTAAATCTAAAACTCCTATTGTGGTTGAAGAAGCAATTATTTTATTTCTTTTTAGTGCACAGTCAATAAAAGCATTTAATATAAAAAAATCCTCACTATTATTTTTAAGTTTTTAGTATTGGCACAATAAATAAAAATGTAAATCTATATTGTACTATTAAATGGATTGGATACTTATAGTTGATATATATATATATACATCACTAGATATTGCTAATACAAGTTAAAATGTATATCCCTATGTATATATTATATTTAGTATGTGTACATAATAATACATCTGTATATATTATAAATTAATTTCACTTATTATATATAATTTTACTTTAAGTCAATATCACATATATAGTGTATATAAGTCAGTAGATATTTCTCCAGTGAGTTAATATATATAATCTTAACATATGTATTTAGTATGTGTACATAATTATATATGTATAATAAATCACTAACTAAATTTTCTATTTAAAATTGTTTGATAGTTTTTATTTTGAAACTGTTTTTTTTTAAAAAAATGCTAAAGAAAAAAATTCACTATCATTGTTTTAAATAATTATCTTGAGTTTTTTAGTTTAGCTTTTTTTTAGAACAATTATTTTAAAATAAAAATTAAAATTATCAAGCAATTTTAAATGGAAAAACTTAATTATTGATTTATTATCCATATATAATTATATACACATACTAAATATGATATATACATTAGGTATTTAAAGTGGTTAAAAATATTAAATTGAAAGTAAAAAAAATTACTACCCTGTCACAATATAGGAAGTTATTAAATATTTTCGCACCCTCTGTTTTATATCTATAAAACTAGTTGACATACTGAAAATATAAGTGGTTCATATGAATTTTACTGATATAACTTAGTTATATACTAATTTTCAAGCAATTCTAATGAATTTAAATATATTAAACCTCAATTTTAAAATTTCATTCTAATTTGAAAGATCAAAAGTTATCAAACAAGCAAACCAATTTTCCGACCAATAAAATCATTTAAAAAATATAATAATCAACAAAATTATAGATTATTAAAAAATAAAAACAGAATAACTAAGAAATAAAATTAGTATTTGATAATTCTATTGTTGTTGTATGTTTTCTGTTAAAATATTAATTCTACTAATCGCTAGCATCTATATAATTTTTCTTTTTTTCATGACTTATAAAAATTTCAGCAGATTGAAAAATGCTGATATATAGTATAGCTCAGTGGTTGCCAACCTTTTGAACTTCATTAATCTTTAAATTAATAATTTTAAACCCCATTGACCACTAATATAATTTTTTAAAAAAATATAAATACATTTGTAAAATAATAATCTGAGAACTTCCATTTTATTAATATGAAATGCACCTATTTAATATAAAAAAATTATAAATGTTTAATTAATTATAGCAAAATTATAAATACTTATTTAATCATAACAAAATTAAAGTTAATTTAACTATTACAAAATGATTGAAACTTATTTAAGTGAAACTCATTTTTAGTGTAATATTTGACACTGCTTGTTTAAAATAAGTTTATGGACTTTTGGTTTCAATGATGCTACTGCAAATCAGAGAGCCATACTTATTTCAAGCCGATACTGGTACTGAGGTTTAATTGCTGTAATAAATTTAAATGTTTTTTCACACAAATATGTTTCTGAAAATTGAATCAAAATTTTCATTTTTTTTTAGTCAGCAAGGGTATTTACTCCTTATGGAGAGCCAAAAATGAGGTCTTGATAAAGATGACTGGAATTTAGCTTAGAGATTGTCACTGGATGATAGATCAATAAGGCTTTCTTTTTCATTCGTGATTAAAATTCTATCTTCAATGTTGGCTGCAAATGGATCTATTATCCACATATTACCATGTCTGGGATCTTCTTTCTTTTGATAATAACAACCAAAAGATTCTGTGAGTGATGGACCACCTACCAGATGATATCCTTCTTTCTCATATATTTATCAAACTTTGAAAACATTTGCATATCTTCTCCAGTGAAGTGCATTTGCCACAGTAATATTTTCTTTTGAAAAGCATCCATTTTACCTCATAGTGTAAACATGTCCTTAAGTTGTCCTTGTAAGGATATATTTAGTTCATTTAACAGTGAAAAAATATCTGCCAGGTATGAAAGTTTGACAATCCATTCATTGTCAGACAAGAATTGTTGAAATTTTGATTATTTTTCTGCTGGGAAAATAATTTGATTTCTTCATGCAAGATGAACATTCAGATTAGTATTTTGCTCCTCAACAGCCATCTCATCTTAGCATAAAAATGAAGATGAATATACTGGGAACCCATTTCTTCACAAAGTGCCTCAAATATTTGAAAATTGAATACTTTGTGTAAAATTTCATTTATAATTTTAATAACATCTGATAATACTTTGTGTAGTTTTGGGGAATTTTTTTTCACTACAAGTTGCTCATGATGTATAATGCAGTATGTAATTGAAATATTTAGGTGACTAACATTTTTTTAATCTTTGTAACAATTTTGAAAGATGTCCAGCCTTTCATCTGAAACATCTTCAAAATCTGTTAATATTTTAAAGTAATTTGAAAGATCTAATTTACTTTCATTGGTGTGTTTTAAAAGATTAAGAATATCAACTATTAATACTGTCTTTCTTAATCATTTTCATTTCTTTGGTTTTGAATTAATATTGTGTTTGACTAATTGACCATCATGTTTTGTGTTAAACTAGTAATAATATTACAATTTTAACATATATATTCTCTGTTAGTCAAAATATAATCCAGTCTTCAGGATCTTTATTTTAATTCTTCCATGTCCATTTGTCTTTTAGCATTTGTTGTAAAGAAAAAATGCGTAATATACAGCTTTTATATTTTTGCGAAATCCACAAGTCGTTGTCTTTTCTCACTTCAACCACCATAACCAAACAAACATATTGTAATGTAAGACAGTAATAACAGAACATTTTTGTTGGTAGAAATATTTTTTGATTCATTGATAATAATTAAAGTAATAAGAAAAGTAAATGTTTTAGTCTAAACTACATTGATAAAGATTAATTGACTGAAATAATTTTGATACGGGTTTGTAATAATTTTTATTCAACTGCAACGATGGTAGATTTATAATTATGTGCTGTTGCTGATTTCATGCAATGTATATTGATTATAGAGTGAATATAGAAATTGATTAAATTATCTGATTTTGCCATTTATAAATTTTTGATAAAAAAAAATCATTATTGATAAAGTTTAATTATATTATGATGAAATTATATCTTAATAGAGACTTTTTTTAAGAATTTAGAGAAATCACTTAATTCTTATCATGCTGTCATCTATGAATAAAGTTAAAGTGGTTTTTAGTAATTAAAAAACATAACATAGATTATTCTCATGAATAACTCCAATAATATTGTGGTCAACATAAATATTACAGATTGTTAAGACTATTGTTGATTACAGCATTTTCTGTTACAGATAATGGATATGTAAATTTTGAAGTTAATTACTTATTTAATTTATTAATATATTGATCTACAAATGTTCCATTAATTGTAATACAGTATAAAAAAGTAGAGATTCAAATGTAGAAATATTTTTTAAAGAGTCTATATATATATATATTGTAACTTAATTAAAGTAGTTCAAAAGAAATAAGTGAAGGAGTTCATTGTAACAAAATTAAAGGTTGATCAAATAACTATTACCATATCTGAGTCCAAAATATATATATATATATAAGAATTATAAACAAATTATTAGCAAATTATTAATAACAAGTATTATAACTCAGGTATATGAAATCACGTGAAGTGAGTACACTAGTAATTCAATAAAATATAACTCAGGTATACAGGCAATAGATCTTATCCACTTTCATTTCTTGGTTTGATGTTAAGTGCATGTTTAAACAAATACTAAGTGAATATGGTCTAGCAGGGCGCCACTAGATTATCTGAATCTAGACACGGTTATATCTAATAACCTTTCACATGTACTGGGTTTAAATCCCCTTTTTTGGTACTTTATTTTTAATAAAAATGGAAGATTTTGCTTTTTGAGCCATATCACTATACGCACTAATATTTAGGTAAAAGTAAAACATCTTTAAACCAAAGTGGAGTATATTAGACATAAATCACTTCTTAGATCTTAGCATAACAAATGTGTTTCAATATTTTTATAAGTTTACTAGCTCTAATTTAGGATGGCAATTCACTCATCCTTGCATGAAATAGATGATGGGATGTGGTTATAATAATACTAAGAAATCACTAAATATTATAAAATCAATATTTATTTATGGCCTTTAAACAGTTAAACAGCTCATTAATTAAAACGTTGATGACGATGATGATGATAATAATAATAACGATAATGACAATGGTTTCAACTACAGCTCTAGGACTAAGCCTAAACATAAAACTAATTTTTATAAAGAAATTCATAATTATTGCTTAATTTTAGCATATTTACTTATATCTTAAATAACTAATATTCAACCATTGATGATGATGAATAAACACACTTAACAAAGACTACACTTAATGAAATATATACGCCTCGTTTAATAAAACAAACTAATATTTATTACTGCATTTCTAACATATACATAAAATTTTTTAGATAAACATGAAAATTGACATGAATAATAATAATGATAATAATTGATTATATAACAATCCACAGATTAATTTCAAGTTTTTCCCCCTTTCCCTTCAAATGTATTTTGTATTAAGTTGGATGTCACATTGACCATGAATTTTCACTCCATGAGAAAAGTATTTCAAAAAAAAAATATTATCTGCTCATCAGCACACATACTTTATAAATCTAACATGCAAGTAGAATGTTAAAAAAAAAATGTTAATAGAATTGAAAGAGCAAGTTTTAGAAACAAGTTTTAAATTATTTTCTCCCCCTGTCTGTCTCTGAAATGCTATACTTAACTTGAAACAAAATAATCTAATATTCTAATACTACTCATTATTTCACATTCACTCGCAATTATACACATATAAAAATATTATTATGTATGTGCGTGTTTTATCCCATAATAACAAAATATTATTTAAAACCAAAATAATAATAATATATTAGTTAAAACTAAAATCATAATACCATAAAAAAAATTGTTTTACACATTAATATTTTTCATAACTGTAAAATTAATAAACAAATAATTTTGATACATTCAAGATCATTTATGAAGCTCAAAGTTATTATTAGTAAGACATTCTTGTTTTAATCGATCTGAATAGTCTTTAAAAGTTCTTTAAATAAAATATACCACTTTATTGCTAAAATGTTTATTAAGACTCTGATATCATAAAGAAAATAGATATAAAAAGTCATATTACCGATCTTTTGTTTGTGGCGAATTTCCAAGGGTTCAAACTTGTCTTGTATAATGTCTATATTTCTGCAGCTACCATTTCCGTTTTACGTGGGAACAATCTCTTTCTTGAGGTGTATAACTATTTGATGATGATGACTCTATTGAGGTTATTTGCTTTAGTGGATAATTTGGAAATCATTATATTAATTTTTCTTCTCTTCCTGTCAAGCATGATTCTTTTAGTGGATGAAATACAGTGGTTGTTTTCACATTTATAAATTTTCTTGAGTTTAAAATCAGTTGTTGGAACAATTAATTGGACTTGATGATTAATATTTATCAGTAGATTAATTCATCTTTTATCGAATGCAGGTGAATGCTTTCTTCCTTCTATTAAAAACATCTTATTTCTCTGGTCAGTTGAAAGGTGTAGAATATTATTTTAGACACAACATCTTTTCTTTCCTATGTGATGTGCAGCTTCCCCAGATGGTCCGGAAAAGATGGGACATACATATAATTTTTCTAGCCAGCCATTTCTTATATTTTCAACATTCAATTTAATAGTTTAATAATCTGAATCATAATCACCAATAATAATAATTCCAGACAGCTTTTTATATCCAATTTTTAGCTAACTTAACCAATCAGAGATAGCGTCACTTGCTATTTTTGGACAAATTCGTTTTAATTAGATCTCTAATTTATTTTCAACTAAATTATTTTTCAACTGAAAAGTTTAATCCTTTTTCCAGACACTTTTGTTTTAAAAAAAAATAGACTTAATCCTTATTTCCTTTCTTTTTTTTTTTTTACATCTAGGTAACATTTCAAATCTTTGAGCTTCCTTCTTTAGATCTTAAGATAAGACAATTTCAAAATTAGAGTTCCCACCCAAATTAAGCTCCCAAAGTGACAAACAATCATTTACAAAAAAAAAAAAATTGCTACAAAGATAGATATCTGATTAAACAGATTTCCTCTTTTAACATAAAATTGTACAAAAAAAATAATTTGACAGATTTAATCCTTCCTTTTCTTTCAATATTTAGTAAATGTAAATTTCTGTATGTAATGTACACACATCCTTCATTCTTTCAAATCATTCATAAACTAACATTAAATAATATAATTGCTAGCTTAGTAATTATAACCCTATTATTTAAAATTAAATCTGTAACTTTTAAATCCCAATTACATTTATAGAAAAGCAAAATAGAAGCATAGAATAAGACATTAAAATTGATCAAGCATAGGTTAGTTTTAAAGAAAGTTAAAATGTTGAATATTTGAAATATAAAACAATTAAATAGCTTACACATACACTGCCTATACGTATGCATTATAACTTTGCTTTTTAACAGAAAAACTAAATATTAAATAGTTTAAATGTGTGTATTACCTTTCTATCAACACACAAACAAATAAAGCATATAATTGTTGACCCACTCTCTCTCTGTTTAAAGCTTTTAGAACTGGACCTTGTAGGGTTTAAACTTGGATGCCCTACAACTTCTTTTATGGTTATATAAAAATGCGATGATGATTTTTGGTTTTACATTTTCTACATGCACATTACTATAAATTTAGCTAGTGACTAAATTGTAATGGCACAACTTTCCCCCCCCTTCGGATAAAATCATCAGCACTTTTGTTTTAACTATATTTAAAAAAAAAATCCTAACTAATAAATACACTAATAATAATAAACACACTAATAATCAAAAAAAAAAAATTTTTATCTACTGGTAAATATCATATTTTTCATTAGAAAACCTAAAGTAATTTATTTGGAGATCTTTGCCAAGCTATTCTGCTGAAGTATAAGGGATCAAACTCCTAGCATTATAGGTTCCCTTATTCCCATCAAGAGCAGCAAGCATAAAGGCATTCTCTCCTATTTTCTTGGTAATTTGGAATGGCTTTTTTTTTCAAATCATATTGTGGTCTGCATAAAATTGCACATGTACATCCAGTCCATTTTTAATATTTCCATTTTTCATCTTGACTGGGTATTTATAAAACATATCCGGAGGATTTATTTTATATAACCTCCTATTACAAACTCCATTTAGAAATATGGACTCTTGGTACCCTATGTAATATGCCTTGAAGTTTTTCAGAGAGATTGACTCTCTATACCATACATACTTTATTTTTAAACTTTCTAGAAAGATTGACTCCCTGTACCATATATAAGGCACTTTGAAGTTTTCCAGAGAGATTGACTTTCTATACCAGATGTCATTCATCCTTAAATCTTCCAGAGAGATTGATTCTCTGGGCCATATATAATTTATTTTTAAATTTTCTAGAAAGGTTGACTCTTTGTACCATATATAAGGCACATTTAACTTTTCCAGAGCATTTAAATTTTTCAGAGAGATAGATTCTCTGTACCATATATAATGGACATTTAAACTCTTCAGAGAGATTGACTCTCTGTACCAGATATAATTCATTACATCTTCCAGAGAGGTTGATTCTCTGTGCCATGTATAATTTATTTTTAAACTCTCTAAAAAGGTTGACTCTTTGTACCAAATATAAGGCACACTTAAATTTAACAGAGCATTTAAATTTTTCAGAGAGATTGATTCTCTGTCTGATATATAATGGACATTTAAACTCTTCAGAGAGATTGCCTCTCTGTACCAGATATAACTTATTTTTGACTTCTCCAGAGCAGTTGAATTTTTCAGAGAGATTTGGACATTTACATTTTTCAGAGAGATTGCCTCTCTATACCATATATAAGGTATCTCCAATCTATTTAAGAAGACAGATTTTTGAAACCACACATGCTGGTTAGTTACTAGATTGAGAACTACAGACTGTTGAAACTTTTGCTCTCTTTCTAAAATAACTGGTTTCATCTCCCTTATTGCCTCTCTTAAATCAATCATCTTATCGGATGCATGAAGTTTTTCCTCCAACTCTCTTTTCCTTCTTTTCACTTCATGATCTATCCCAATCTGCTCTTTGGTCATCATCTCATTTACTTTCTTTACTGGGAGATTTGGTATTATGGCTACTATTGGCCTTTCTACTTCTTGGAGCCTATTCTCTATCAGTGTATCTAACTTTACATTATTTTCTTTATTATCAGTGGTCGGACTATCCAGATTATCTTTTAAAACTGGTAAGCTCTGACTACCTTTCCATTTTACAATTCTAACATATTCACCCATCTCTCCTGCTCTATCTTCTAAAGAGGTTTCAGCATTATCTTCTAATCTTTGACTACCTTCTACTATACTTTCTGCACTCTTTTTGCTATCCTCTCTTAGACTTTCTATCCATCTTTTCACAGAACGACAAATCTTTTGTTCCAGACTTTCCTTATTTCTTTTGGAATTGTTATAATCTTCTTGTATGTTTTGATACATACAATCTTTCATCAGTCTGGTCAATTTTATACCTGATAGTGCTTCCTTCTTTATTCGAATCTGAAACTCTTCAGTACTTGTTACTATCCCCTTTACTTTTATGGTAACTTCTAATCCCATTACAACCTCTCCATCCTCTTCTTTATAAAGATTATCAACTCCAGGAATTGAGGAACTTTTCCCATGTTTCTCTATTTTATTTCCCAAAGCTATAGGAATTTTACTGTTGTTTTCAACAGAGCTATTGATATTTTCTTTTAATTCATCTTCACTCCTCTTATCCTCTTCTTTTAAACTTTCTACCCTTTCTATGCCTTTTCCATCATCTCTTAAACTTTCTATGAGCTGCTTCCTATCTTCTCGTAGACTTTCTATGAGCTGCTTACTATATTCTCTTAAACTTTCTATATTTACCATACTTTTACGCTTTTATACTTTTCTCCATCTTTTGTTCTAGATTTATCATACTTTGCTTACTCTCCTCTCTCATACTTCTGAGCATCTGCATTATCATGTCCATGTCTGATGGTGCTATCTTTTCTATCTGAGCCTGGCCCACTTCTGGCTCCTCATCTACCATTTCTGTACTTGAGGCCTTATTATTGCTACTGACTTTAGAGGCATTTTCCTCTATTTCCTCTTTTTCTTGAGCTTTTTTAAAGGCAATTTCCCTATCCTCTTCTTCAGTATGAAAACGATCACTGATTCCTGGTATTGGGGCACCTTCCTCTTCCATAACCTCTTCCATACTATAATTTAGTTCACTCATGTTATAAAACTATATATATCCCATCTGTGCTTCCCTGACCATCAAAAACCTACACATCCTTTCCTTGTCTGACACCTATCTTTGACTAACTGACTGATTTGATTTTCACCTTATTATGCATTACAAATACAACAAAAAAATTTTTAATATTCTTATTTAATGAACTACACAACAATAATCTATATAGTGCATGTCTGTCTGTAATAGCCCAAATTATACATTCATCGATTCTCCTAGAAATCTGACAGATATTGACAATCCACAGAATGACTAATAGTTCACAATCTTGAGACAAATAAAAGAATTTAGTCACAGCACTATAATCACACAATGTATCACGAGCACTCAGAAGATCATCCCAATTCGATCACTATTAACTACTACAACCCTTGATTGA